>PVKA01000745.1:0-34938 GCA_004027165.1 Ctenomys sociabilis
AGGAGGAGGAGAAGGAGGAGAAGAAGAAGAAGAAGAAGAAGAAGAAGAAGAAGAAGAAGAAGAGGAAGGAGAAGGAGTTTGCAAAAGTTAGTGAAGTAGGCTTGATTTAGATTGTTCCCTTATTTAATATGCTTTTTTCTGAGGTGGAAACAAGATGAGGATTTTAGTCAGTGGTAAAGCAAATTGTGGCTCCACTCGGCACAGCAAATCACCCACGAGGCATATGTTTGGAGAGAGATGAAAATTGCTTCCTTGATCAGGGTACATTTCATCTGCTATATCTCTGTTGAAGAATAAGTAGTAATTAAATAAGCCTACAGATCAGAGAAAGATTTGAGCTGCAAAGAAAAAAGGCTTAAAGATATCACACTGTGTATGCTGTGAATTGTATGTGTATCTGTAGATATATTTGTATATGGGTGCTCCATAGCTGTGCTTTGATTTAAGACGCTAATTACTTCAGAAAGTAATTAGCTCCTATATAATGCTTCATCATTTGAGTAGAACTTAACTCTTGTAAAATATTTGGGAGAATTTCTTAAAAATATTTTCATCAAACTCTTCCTAACAGCAGAAGAAAAAGAATGATTACTTGGGGGAAGATAAACAAGAAAAGTGTAAGTAGACTGCAGAAAGATATGCACTATTATGTTGATTTATTTCAGTATGCATGACACCTGCTTTTATGCCAATTTAAATCAATGTTCAAATTATTTAAACTAACCACTATTTAAATATAATGAACATATAAAAATATTTGTAAAATTTTGTATACAATGTCAGAAAAATATCTGAGTAAAATTCATAAAATTTATTAGTTATTTACTGACACATTACATAATTTTACTTTGTGAATGTATCTTGGAAAATAAGAGAAAAAAATACATTGCCCAAACCCTCCCATACAAATATAGTCCTATTCTCACTCAATTATTACTTCCTTTTTTGTGTGCAAGAGGGGATTAAACTCAGATCTTGTGCTTGCCAGAGGAAGGGCTTATTCTACTGAGCCATCTCCCAAGCCCCTTTATTTACTTCTTTCCACATATATTATTCATACTCTTGGGACTAATATAAATAATTATTTTTACAGAATGCAATTTTTGATTTGACAGTGTTGTTTCATGTGATACTGAATAATAACTTATTTTCATTTTTGTTGTCATCATTATGTATATTTGTGTTTTTTTTTATTTTTAGGGAAGAGTCTGCAGGGTGTTCAGGGTCTCACTCCTAGATCATACTCATGATGATGCACCTGTTTAAAGCCTCCTAAGAGCTGGGATTACAGGGGTGTGCCACGACACCCAGTCTCAATTGCTGTCTCACCATGCCCTGGGGACAGCTCCCCCCCACCCCCCCACAAGACAGGCCTAGAGATTTAACCCCAGGCCTCTGCACCTACTTATAGGTGCTTTAATCTGTTGAGCTATTTGGCCAGCCCTACACTTAGATTTTTTTAAATTATTTTGCTATTTCAAGTTTCTTTGGTATTTGACCTCCAAAAGCAAAACTGGGATACAGATATTATTTTGGGGTTATAAAACTAAAGCTACTGAGTTATGTATTTATGAGTCTGTATATATTGAAACATACTGAGCTCTTCCCAATTAAGAACTAAGATCTTAATTCTAAATCATGATGGAAAAATGAAAATGAGAACATGGGAAAATTTTTACCCTATTCATAATGAGAAAAAAATACTATGAAGATACTTTCAGGAAAGCAGGACCCAAGCAGGTAATATGAATGGGAAACAGTAGCCATTAATAAATATGTCATCAAAACAATATTATAACAAGATGAACTGCTACTCATATGTGTTAGGAGAGGGTTTGGGTAATGTGTGCCTTTTCCTGTAGATATGGAATTTAAATACTTATACCAACCAAACAGTCATATACATATAGGACTTTTTAACCAGCAATGGTTATATTTTATGGGGATATTTAAGCTAGAATCAAGGGAGTTTACACAGAAATCCTCAGTGTACTAAGAGTCAACTCTGTGCTAGCAAGTCTTATATACATGAAATCATTACAGAGAAAATTATCATCATTTGCTATTATAAAAATGATGCCATACCCAGAGTATTAGGAGAAGGAACACTAGACAACAAGTCCAAGAACAAAACCCAGGCCTTGCCAAATCTGTCCACAAACACTAGAATCTTAATGAAATCAAATTAGAGCACTCTACTTCTATGAATATTTGAGATACCTTTACCGAAGCTTTTTAAAGTTTACTAGAATGTGTGAAGGGCTAATTAGTGCAAAGTAAAAGTGAATCAAGTTAAGAAAGTAAGCTTGATCCCATTACCATGTCAAGTGGGTTGGACTTAAAGTGCTCTCCTGAGAAGCAGGCGCACTAGCTCATTAGTACGCTGGTGTATGCATATGCTTGCTTGTGGAGAGCTTTGAGGCCAATCTGGAAGAATTGGGGCATAATTGGACTCAAATTACCCAAACCACTCTTTCTGGGACACCCTTTGTAATGGGTTTTATTTTTCCACTATATTTCTGTAGTTGTATTTTTCACTTAAATATTTAAAACAGCCTGAGCATATTTTAATATTTTTCCTAAGCAATGACATGTGGAGTGAACTCTTTCAATTAAATCTAAAAGGATAACATATTAAGAAATGCAGGACTAGGTGCCCCGGGAGATGGCTCAGTGGCTCAGTGGAATAAGAGCTTCCCTGGCAAGCACAAGGACCTGAGTGCCTGAGTTCAATCCCTTGTTCAATCAAAAAAAAAAAAAAAAGAATAAAGAAAGAAAGAAAAGAAAATAAAAGCAGATCTATTCACCTGGATAGGTGAAAAAGTGCTTTGCATCACTGCCTCCATTCTTTCTTCCAGTAAATGCCAACACTTTCATTTTTTTTCTGGAAAAAAAATATGTATGTACATAGAAATTTAAAAATTAAATTGAGTACATAGAAGATAGTTCGGCATCAGTACATATGTATGTGTGCTTTCATGAGACCAGTAGAAGTCACTGTGATTGAAAGAGGAAAAGATGTGCTCCGAATTTATTGAAGAAGGCTATAGATGATCTAGATTCTACCTTAACCTATTACTCATTAATACCTCAGTCACAAAACCCCACTGACAAAGTACATTGTCATTATGTTGTGGAACCATTTCAGATATTACCTGCTAAGCTTTCAAACTTGAAAACAGTGAGAAAATTAACTAAGAAAACATTTGAGACAAGTGACTTTTAGAATGCAATAATTCCGAAAAAGTTTTTGGTTAGAAAGGAAAGCAAGTTGGCTCACGTGCTAAGGCGAGCCTATTAGTAAACTCAGAAGATGCAAGTGAGGAACATTATAATAAGATGAAGAATAATTCCATGCAACTCATGAAAAGAGAGACAGATAAAAAGACCTCAAAAATATAAATATTATGTAGGAATTTACATTTTTATGAATATATAGGATTTATACAGATCCTTTTTAAATCAATGAAAGAATAAAAGAGAAGACAAGTGTGTGTGGAAAAATTTCCATGTTCACAGTTCAATTTAAAAAGTTTTAATCCTCTCAAATGGAGCTCTATAACAAAAACAAACACAGTAAAATAACTACCATAACTTGTGAAAAAAAAAAACTTGGATAGAATAAAAATAAATTTTTATAAAAGAAAATGCATCTTTAAGTAAGGTAAACTAAATTATGTGTTTATATCGTACTTTGCAATGCTGGAAATGTTCTCTCAGCCACTGAAGATTTGTGTTCCCTTTTCCTTATTTTCTTGTCTTGAAGTGCTGCATGCTGTGGCCCATATAAAGCATCCTAATTGGATGGCTAGTTCCTTGAATTTTTTCATAGAACACAACTTGATACTTTCTTACTATTTCTATACCTAAGGTTAAAATTTAATATAGCTGTTGGAAATAGAGACAACTAGGCTGGAGATAGCTTAGCAGCTTAAGTGCCTGCCTGGCAAGTAGAAGGTGCTGAGTTTGATACACTGCCCTGAAAAACAAACAAACAGAAAAAAAAAAAAAAAAAAAAACCAAGGGCTGGCCAAATAGCTCAGTGGATTAAAGCACCTGTAAGAAGGTGCAGGGATTGGATCCGTGGGCCTGCTGTGCCACCCCGCTCCTGGGGCACACCCAGACAGTGATTGAGACTGGGCTTGGTGTCACACCCTTGTAATCCCAGCTCTTGGGAGGCTGCAAACAGGCTAATCACTGAGTCCTACCTAGTAGTGAGACCCTAAACACCCTGTCGACCTTCCCTAAAAATACAGAAGAAAAAAAGAATCAAGACACATAAAAGTAAGGAAAGCTTGGCAAGTATACATTATAGCATTTGTGTCATGTTATGATTTCTTGTTTTCTCTGTTACAATGTTTTCTTTGACATCACTGTTATAGCTTATTAATTACTATCTATGAACACATGAATAAATACATTTTAAGCTTACAAGCATGGGAATTAGTTAGCTAACTGTAACAGATAGTTAATTTTCAGAAACACTGTGTCATTGCAGAAAAGGCTTATGATTTAAAGCCAGAAATATTTATTAGTTAAACATGAAAGCTGCAGTTAAGAGATCAGGAGAGCCTGTACCTTTTTGGCAATAAATGAACAAAGAAATGAAAGAAAGATTTATTTCAAAATAAATGAAAACATTACTATCTATACTTATTATTTACCAGATACACAAATCCAATCTCAGGGTAACTTTTGAAAGTCCAAAGAAAATAACACAATTGCCCAGAAAGCAATCAGGTATTTTTAATACTCTGATATTTAATAAAGATAGCTTTATCTCTGCAAACACAATTTCATAACCGATATTACATTCTAGATAAATAAAAAGGAATACTGTACATGTCCTAGGATTTAATTTCAAAAGAGCACAATTTACACCTTCCCTTTAAAATGTGAAATGAAACTTCTGCATAAGAAAAGTTGTATTTCTTTTCCTCAAATCTGATTAGGTATCTATCATATAAAATACAAATGTAAAAAAGAAATACTTCTTATGCAAGGGTTCTTAGCCCAAAGCTTACAGGAAATAATAGAAAGAGTTTTTAAAAAGCCTGTGGGTACTAAGTAATTTAGAAATCAAACTATATGTAACATTGCGACAGGACAATCCTGTGACACTTGGTTTTGCTTTCTCTCCTTTACTTTTATTACCTTTTGTTTCTTAACAAAGATTTACTTTAAAGACAGTATAGCAATAACTGATATGACATTAGATGCAGTACACATTTAGAAGACCAAAATGACAGGTATTTTAAGCATGGTTTTAGTATGACTCATTGCTGACTCACTGCTGTCCACAGTGCAGTTGCTTAGCTCACAGGTATCAGCATATAGTTACTCAGGGTGAGAATTCTATCCATGAAGCACTATTTTCAAAAACCTTATGGAAATTCTTAGGACCATTGCCTTAACCATCTTGTTCATATAAATGTTTGGTTTTGCCCCTGCCATATTTCCTAACTTTTCTCCTTTCTCTCTCTTAGTTGCTTAATCCTTAAATTCTCTCCATTTAACTGTGTTATACCTTTCAATTTTTATAGTTTAGGGAAGGGTTTACAGGGTATTCAGAGTCTCACTACTAGATCAGACTCGTAGTGATCTGCCTGTTTACAACCTCCTAAGAGCTGGGATTACAGTCCTGTGCCAACACGCCCAGTCTCAATTGGTGTCTCAGCGCACCTTAGGGGGTGGGGCCAACATGGCAGGCCTGGAAACTGAACTCTCGGCCCCTGCATCTGCTTGCAGGCACTTTAATTTGTTGAGCTATTTGGCCAGTCCTGTATATTTCAATTTTTATTTCTTCGAGTTTTTACACTAGGGAGACAATACAATATTTACACATGTGTATCTGGTTTATTTCATTTGTTAGTATAGCTTCAAGTTGTGTCCGCTTCATATAAAGGCTTCCTTTAAAGACTTCTCCAAACACAGCTTCTCTAACTGCAATGGAATACCCATCTATGACAAAACAAAACAAAAAAGGGGGATATAAATAAAGAATTGTTTTGTTATTATATATACATATATATATGTATATGGCAGATATACTACTACTTTCTCTTAATTCATTGAGATTGTACTAATATTATTTAGACAAGATATCGTGTCTGCATCTTGTCCTCTGCACATGAATACAATGTGCAATGTATTCATTATTGTAACTTTCCTACTAACCTGTTTTAAAATTGTTTCACTATTTTATCTTTTTTCCTCATTAAAATGAATAAAATTTCTAAAAAGTTTAAAAAGTGTGTAAAAATGAAAGGTTAAAATATTTAAATTTCAAAGTGCTATTAATGTAAGTTCTAAAGCCTCAGACTGCAAATAATCGTAATTTTCTTCATAGTATATAATACAGAAAATAACAATGTATTATGTATCACGTGACACATTGCTTTCTAGCATATTTCCTTTAAAATGTATTTTTTTGTCAAGTTCCATTTTCTAGTTCAATTTATTCAGAAATATTCATAGCATTAAAAATTATCTGTTGAGAAACTTTCCAATGGAGAAAGCTGAAAAAATATATATATAATTTGAGGTCATATGGGAAGTATACTTAAAGTACAAAAAACAACTATGGTATAGATAATAATAAATTTCTTAGAAAAATGATGCTTATAAACTCACTTGAAAATAACAATTTTATAGAAAATTATATTCCCTAATTTTTGATATTTTATATATTGATAAATTCTATGTAGGGCTCATTGTTAATGAAATGTAGGTCTGAATTAAGATAAGTTGAAGGTAACCTGAGAACATTAATACTGTTTTAGTAGTGGTTTATAAGTAAACTCCTGATATTGCTTCTATGCTATATTACAAGAAATTAAGCAGGTAGGCAATAAATAAATAAACAAATAAAATCTAAGTAGGAATTAATCATATTTTTTCTTATCATTTTCTCTGCCCTTTTCTGGACTTGTATGTGATAGCAGAGGGAAAACTCACTTCACATGTTGTTTTCTGTCACTCATGAGTATGTTAGCCCTGGCATTTCTGCCCGTGGTAGTTTTATTATTACTGTGTTATTATTACTGACCTAAACCTTAATACTTTCTGTAGAGCTTATCTTAAATATATTTTCTCATATTTCTTGTCCAATTCACTATTTTTAAGATTGCTTCCACCATACTTAGAGGTTCTCTGGATTTATATATCAATATAATCTTTTAGAAATGACAGAAGAAAAGGGACTGGGGAGATGGCTCAGTGGAATAAGTGCTTCCCTGGCAAGCACAAGGGCCTGAGTTCGATCCTCAGTTCCACAAAAAAAAGAAGGAAAGAAAATAGATTATAGGAAAAGGTTTGGAATGTCATTTTATCTTGAAATCTCTCACCTCCAAATGCTTGCAAGGATATAAAGTAATCTATGCATCATAGCCTTAAGTGTAAAACAAAACACAATATATTCCTTACAAGGATTTTATTTTTTAATTATCTAAAAATTAAAAAAAGAAAAATACAAAACAAAACAAAAAACAGAAACAATACAGAGCTTCACCAAAAAATAAATAAATAAATAAAGAATTCAACCATGGTATCGATATTGCTATATTGTGTAATGTCTTCAAACTATCTGTTCATATTACCAGATATAAACATGCAGAATTGGTAAAACAAAAAGAAAAGGTATAAGAAATCTAAAAGCAGGCCAGGGTGATAACTCAGTAAATAAGCACTTCCCTGGCAAGTGAAAGGATCCTGAGTTCAATCTAGTACTGAAAAAAAAAAGACACAAAGAAAAGAAAAGAAGTTTAAAAGAACAAAATTTAAGCATCAGCTGCTCCACTATGTAGACCAGTATGTCAGCTGTACAATTGTCCAAGTCAATGGTGGTTGGACAGGATATTATGTCAACTTTTAGTACTATGGACAACTACTAGGAAAACAACAAGGTAGAAAGTATTAATTATTGAATCTTTGATGTAATTCAGGTATAAAAAATAAGATATGGAAACAGCTACACTCTCTTTCTTTACTGATAAGAGTCATATGCTATAATAATGTCTGTAAGTATAATATCATGTATGCACCTTCTATGATACCAAAACATTATGAAAACAGTTTGCAATGTATTAATTTATGAAATCCATCTTGTCAAGGTATCTTAAAACTGTCTCATTGATATTTATACTTCAATAAAATAAAATAAATTAAAAAAAATTGTCCAAGTCATACCACATACATACATAAATATATATCTCCCCCACCTCTTTTATTATCCTGTCACTTTTGCTTATCCCAGTTTTTCTTTCTCTTTCAACAAATTCTTTGCCTTTAACGCTATATGTTGTACCATACAGAATTTCCTCATGATTTAAGACTTTCACACTGGTGAGGCAATACAATATTTGCACACGTACGTAGACTGATTTCATTCACAAGTATGGTTTATAGTTGTATTCATTTACCATAAAAGTCTCCAATTTGCATTTTTATAGCTGAGTGATACACCATTGAATAAAACAAGCACATTCATTCCTCAGTTGATGAGCATTTGGGTTGTTTCTAGGATTTAGCTATGACAAATTGTGCTGCTATATACATGAACACACACATATTGCTATTGTATGATGTTTTTAGTACATTTGGGAAAATGCTCAGAAGGGTAGTAGCTGAGTTGAATAGGATTTTTAATCTTAGCTCTTTGGGAAATCTTCACATTGGTTTCCACAGTGGTTGCACCAGCCTGCACTCCCACAAACAGTGGAGAAGGAGTGTTTCCTCCCCAAAGCACTTTAGCATTTGTTATTGTTTGACATCTTGATAATAGCCATTCTTTCTGGGATGAGATGGAACCTGAGTGTGGCTTTATTTTGCATTTCTTGAATGACCAATGATGTCGAACATTTTGTCATGTATTTCTTTGTCATTTGCATTTCTTCATCTGAAAAGTGTATATTCATTTCAGATGCCCATTTTTGGGCTGAGTCTGAAATTTGGGAGCCTGATATTTTTAAATTCCTTATACATTCTAGATATAAGTCCTTTGTCTGAGACACAGAGAGATATAATTCTTTTTCAGATTGTTGGTATTATTTTTACTTTGTCATTACAAAGTATTATTTTTACTTTCTTTTGATTGCAGAAACTTGTCATAAAGATGAGATTCCAACTGGTGATTCTTTAGAGTATTTCCCATGGAATTTGGGTTTTGTTCATGAACTCCCTGCATACTCCTGTCTTCAAAATTTCTACCTAATTTCTCCTCCAATAGATTTAGTATTTCGGCTTCAACATGTATTTCTTTCACCCATTTTGATCGTAGTTAGTGCATAGTGATAGTAGTTAGTGCATGATTAGACTTGGACCTAATCTTAATCTTTGGCAAATGCACAGCCAGATTTTCCAGCACCATTTCTTAAAGAAGTTATGTTTCTTCCAATGAACATGCATGGCTTCTTTGTCAACAATAAGGTAGTTGACTGTGTTTGTAAATGTTTCTGCCATTTCCAATCTATTCCTTTGATCTTCAGATCTCTTTCTTTAAGGAACTATGCTGATTTTATCACAGTAGCTTTGTAGTATAATTTCAAGTCAGGGATTGCGATGCCTCCTGCCTTTCCTTTGTTGTCCATAACTGATTTTGCTAGTCTAGGTCTTTTCTAATACCAAATAAATTTTAGAAATGCTTTCTCTAGATCTTTGAGGTAAACTAATGGTATTTTAATCAGGACTGCATAGAATCTATATAAAAATTTGGGTTGTATGGCCATTTTCACAATGTTAGTTCATCCTATCCAGGTGCAAGAAATACACTAAATTTTCTAAGAAATATACTAAATTTACCAAAATCTTCTTCTATCTATTTCTTACAGTACTATGATTTTCACTATAGAAACCTTTCCTTCCTTGGTGTGATTGATTCCTTAGCATTTTATTTGTTTTGTTGGACATTGTTTAGAAAGGAGTAGTTTCACTAATCTCTCTCCAGATGCATTTGTTTTTGTGCACAGAAACACTATTCATTTTGCATGCTGACTTGCATCCTGCTACAATACTAAATTTTCTTATTAAATCTACAAGTCACAGTTTTGGGGGTCTTCTATGCAGAGTTTCATGTCATCTGAAAATAATGGTGATCTCATTTCTTCCTTTCCAATCATTCCTTCTATTTCTCTCTTGTCTAATTGCTCTGGATAAGGTTTACAAAACTATATTGAATAGGAGTGGTGAGAGTGGACATCATTTTTTGTTCATGATTTTAAATTAAAGACTTCCAGTTTCTCTCCATTTAGTATGATGATGACTGCTGATTAGAGTATTACATTTATGGATTTTTCTATATTGAATCATCTCAGTATTCCTGGAATGAATCCCACTTGGTTGTGATGCATAATCTTCATTGTGATTTGTTGCATTCTGTTTGGTTGTATTTTATTGAGGATTTGTACATCTATGGTCATGATGCATATTGGCCTGCAGTTTTCTTCCTTATTTTGGGTTTTCCCCTGGTTTTGGTATCATAGTAATACTTGCCTCTAGGAATGAGTTTGGGAAAATTGCTTCTCTTTCATTTTCACTGAAGAATTTGAAAATAGTTGGCATTAAATATTGTCTAACTTTTTTGTAGCATTCGTCTGTGAATCAATCAGGACCTGGATTTTTCTTTTTTGGTAGGATTTTTATTCCATTTTCAACTTCATTCATTGATAATCATTTATTAAGAAGTTTTCTATCTTCTTGATTCAGCTTTGACAATTTGTACCTGACTACGTACAATGTGCTTTCCATTCTGTGAGAGTAATGACTTTCAAAGTATGTATTGAAAGATTTCTGAATTTCTATAATGTCTGTAGTGATTTTACCCTTTTTATTCCTTATTGCATGAATTTTATCTTGTTCTTTTCTTGTCAAGGTTGGCTAGGGGTTTATCAATTTTATTTATTCTTTCAATGAATCAACACTTCAATTTATAAATTATTTGTATTGTTTTCATCTTCTCCATTACATTTATCCCTGCTTTAATCTTTATAAATTCTTGCCTTCTTTGGGCTTTGGGTGTGACTTTCTCTTCTTTCTAGGAGCTTGAAATACAGCAAAGGACTCTTTATTTGGACATCAGGGAATGTCTGATTCCCTGATGTGAGAATTTACCTCTATAAATTTCCCTCTACAGACAGATTTCATTACATCCCACAGGTTCCAGTAATTTGTGTCTACATTTTTGTTTAATTGTAAATATTGTTTAATTTCTTCTTTAATTTCCTCTGTGACCCTTGATTGTTCAGGAGGCTGTTATTTAATTTCCAGGTGTTTATGGAGTTTTTCTGATTTCTTTTGCCAGTAACTTCCATTTTCTTTGCATTATGGTCCGATAATATGCATAATATGCATGGAATAATTTCAATTCTTTTGCTTATTAAGCATGTTTTATATGCTAGTATATGGTCCGTTTTGGAGAATTTCCCCTGTGCAGCTGAGAATGTGTATTCTAATGTTGTTGGGTGTAACACTGTACATATCAACTAAGATCTTTTCTTCACAAATTTGGTTTTGTTCTTTCATTTCTCTCCTGATTTTTATTTTTGCCTAGTTTATCTCTCTGTGACAATGGGGTATTAAAATTCTCCATTACTATTGTGTTGTTGCTCATTTGATTTTTCATGTCTGTTAAAATTTGTCTGATATACTATACTTCGATGTTGCTACTTTGGGAGCATATATATATATATATATATATATATATATATATATATATATATAAATATGTAGTGTCATATTATTTGATGATTCTTTCAATTTCACATTGTTAGAACTGGAATAGCTACCCCTGCTTTTTTTTGGGTTCCTGTCTCATGGAGTATTGTTTTCCATCCTTTGACCTTCAGTCTATGAATTTCTTTTTGAGCTAAATATGTTTCTTGTAAACAGCATATTGTTGGATTTCTTTCTTACCCCCCTCTGCAAATGTGCTTCTTTTGAATGGTGAATTGAGCTGATTTTCATTGATGATTATAACTGATGTGATTTTGTTTTTCTTTGTATCGTTATTTTCCTGCTGTAAGTTTCCTACTTTCCTCTCTGTTTAGTTGCTTGCTCTGCTACATGATTCCTTCCTGTTGTTCATCTTGATGTTGTGGTCATTTTTGTCTCTGTCTAGAATATCTGTCAGTACTCTTTGTTGGGTTGATTTAGTGGTCATGAATTTCTTCTGTTGTTCTTTGTCATAGGAGTATCTTATGTCTCCATTAAATATAATACATAGTTTGCAGAGATTGAACCCCTGGCCCCTGTGCCTGCTTGTAGGCACTTTAATCTACTGAGATATTTGGCCAGCCCTCTAATTATTTCCTGTACTGTTCATTCAGTATCTATCACTTCTCTATTCTCTCTCTTTTTTAATCTATGTTTCTTATATGTATTGAGCAATTCTTTCATGTTTTTGTCTCTTTTCTGACCCAAGAGATTATTTCTCATCTGATTTATTTTCTAGCCTGATGGTATTGTTTCTTTACTTCAGTTATTTTGATTTCAGAAATTTCATGTGTGAGACTTCCAAGTTCTTCAATGACCTTGTCTCATAGACTTGTTCTGGGCATCCTAGAGATCTAAGATTACCTTTTGCTCCTTCATTTTGACAATTTTCGAGCTCGCAGTGTTCACTTAGACTCAGAAGCAATGGGAGGGACACAGGTATGTGTCAGCAAGGCTGCCATGACAACGCAGCTATGGGGTTGCCTCAATAGAGCTCTCACTGTGTGGGGTACACCATAGCTTCTGTTACACCCTACACAGTGAGAAGGGGGGTTTAGGTGCAGCTTAGGACACTTCCCAGGATGATGGGGACATTTGAGAAACTGCACACATTATGCATTTGTGAGGAGGCTGCGTAACGGGGCTCAGCAAGTTTCCTGCAAGTGATGGAAGTGGTGGACCAAAGCTCTTTAAAGCTCTGGAGTAAGTGGTTATGGCAGGGCAGGACTAAACAGTTCTCTGTAGCTTTTTCTTGTCCACTTGTCTTCTGCAATGGTAACATAGTTCACTGCAGATCAACAAAGCTCATGTGCCTGTTCTATAGTCTTTACAGAGAAAAATCCCAGTGATTGTGTTTTATAGTGATGACCTTTGAGATGGATCACAACAAGCATAATAATCCATGTAGTAAATACTACACAATCAGAATTTAATTAAAATTAGAACCTTGTGCTCTGTGAAGAAACATTGAAAAGGTAATCACAGAGTGAACAAAATATTTACAAGAGACATATTTGATTATATATATGTATATATATATTTTTTTAAATCTTAGAACTCAAGAGTAAAAAAACAACTTTATGTAAAAATGAAGAAAAGAACTCAAAGAAATTGTTTATCCAAGAAGATACAGATGGCAAATAAGCATATTAAAAAAATTTTCCACATCATATGTCATTAGTAAGCAAAGTAAAACTGCAAGTTCCGTTACACACCTATTGGAAAGGTCAGAATCTGAACACTGACACCACCTAATGCTGATGAGGAGGCAGGGGAGCAGGACCTCCCAGTCTTTGCTGCTGGGAATGACAAGTAGCACAACTGTATCACAAGGCATCTTGGCAGTTTCTTATCAAACTAAACATGTTTTTACCATATGACCTAATAATCATATTTCTTAGGTTTTACACAGAGAAGTTGAAAATGTCAACACAACCCCCCACCAGATATATTCATAATTTATAATTGTCAAGACACAGATGCAATTAAGATGTGCCTCAGCAGGTGATGAGCAATCCCAGATAACTGACAATTTTCAATGCTGGAAAGTCAAGCCATGAGGACACATAGAAGAACAATTAAATGCACATTGCTATGTGAAGTTGGAAATGCTGCATACTATACAATTCCAGAGATATGACATTAAAGAAAATAAAACCTATCAAGAAAGTAACATCTAATGTTTTTCTGGAGACCTGAGAAATAGTTAAAAAGGATAAATAGGAAGGGCCTGGGTATACTTCTGGATCCTGTGGAGTCTATTGCTGTGTTAATTATAATCTTCAGTTGTTGTTAAATTTGTGAATGAATTAAAACTCCTTATCACTGAAAAATTCTCAAGATTTTACTTGTATTTCTTTGATTCTTAAATTCTCTTCCCAAATGCATGCTAAGAACCTTAATGCTTATGGCATCTTGGATCCATAGGTGAGGGTTATAGCTTACACCTATATACCTGCACCCAGACTTCGTATGCTGAGGTTCTCCAAATGTACCTGGATCAAGGGTGCGTGAAATGAATCTGTATAGAAATTTTGGTAGTATGGCCATTTTCAGAATATTGTTCTTCCTATTCAGGAGCAAGGAATATCTTTCCATTTGCTGAAATCCTCTTCAATCACTTTTCTCAGAGTACCATAATTTTCACTGTATAAATGCTTTATATCCTTCATAAGATTGATTCTTTAGTATTTCATTTTTTGGATGTTATTATGAAATGTGTGGTTTCCCTAAATTCCATCCAAGTTTGTTCATTCTTTATATACAAAAATGCTACTGATTTTTGGGAGTGTGCTTTGTATCCTGCCATAGATTCAATTCACTCCAGATTAAAATACCATTACTATATTTGATAGAGCTAGAGAAAACTTTTTTCAAATTCATTTGGAACCATAATAGACTCAGGACATCAAAAGCAATTCTGTGAAGCAAAGGAAAGGCAGAAGAGATATCACAACACTGACCTGAAATTATATTATAATGACACTGTGATAAAAATCAGCATGGTATTGCCATAGGAACATACCTGAGGATCAGTGAAAGAGATTAGAAGATGTAGACACAACTGCAAATATACTTAGTCACCTTATCTTTTTTTTTTTTTTTTTTTTTGTGGTACCAGGGATTGAACTCAGGACCTTGAGCTTGCTAGGTAAGTGCTTATTTTAGTGAAATATCTTCCTGACCCCACCTTATGTTTAATAAAGGGGCCAGATAGGCTCTCTGGAATAAAGGTATATTATTTAATAACTGGTGCTGGAAAAGCTGGCTTTCCACATTCCAAAGTCTAAAACTAGATCCATGGCTATCACCATGCACAAAGCTACAGTAAAAAATGGATCAAAGATTTAAATATTGAAGCAGAAACACTAGGGCCAGCCAGAGAGCTCAACAGACTAAAGTGCCTATTTAGCCAGGTGCAGGGGACCAGATTACATTCCCAAGGTGCTGTGCCAGCCCTGCCCCCAGGGCACACTGAGAGGGCAACTGAGACTGGGCATGGTGGTATGTGCTTATAATCTCAGCATTGGAAGGCTGAAAAATAGGAGGATTACTATGAGTCCAATCTGTATACTGAGACCCTGTAGACCTTGTACTAAAATACATTAAAAAAAAACACGAAGTGTTCTGGAGGAAAATGTAGGTAGAAATCTTAAAGATGTAGGAGTAGGTAGAGAGTTCATGAACAAAAAATAAACTGCACAAAAATTCTTCAAAGAATCAATAACTGGGATCTCATATTTTTGAAAAGGTTCTGCACTTCAAAGCAAATCTCCAACAAAGGAAAAATGAAACAAACAAACTGGGAAAAATATATATATTTGAATGTCCCTCAGACAAAGACATTCTATGTAGAATATACAAAGAATTAAAAAACAATCCGAGACTGGGCAGGATAGCATGCACCTGTATTCCTAGAGCTTTGGAGGCTGAAAAGAGGAGGATCACTACGAGTCTGATCTACATAATGAGACCCTGTAGACTCTGTCCTAAATCCATAAAAAAGGCCCCCCAAATTCAAAGATTCAATCCAAAAATGGGCGTGCAAGATGAACATAAGATTCTCAATGGAAGAAATACATATGGTACGTGAATATATGCAAAAATGTTCAACATTATTGATCAGTCAAGAAATACAAATTAAACAACACTGAGATTATACCTCTCCCCAGAAAGAATGGATAACATCAAGAAGTTAGTCAATAGCAAGTACTGGAGAGGCTATAGAGATAAAGAAATATTACACACTATTGATGGAAGTACAGCATGGTAAAACCACTATGAAAATCAGTCTTGAGAGTCCTTTAAAAGCCAGAATTGGAAATTTCACTAAGTCAGCTATTCCTCTCCTGGGTATTTTTCCAGAAGAACTGAAAACCTCATACCACAGCAATATATGTGCGCCCATGTTTATAGCAGCACAATTTGTTATAGCTAAACCCTGGAAATAACCAAGATGCCCATCAACTAAAGAATGGATAAGGAAGAGGTGGTGTTTTTACGCAGTGGAGTATTATTCAGCTATAATGCAGATTAAATTTGAGTCCTTTGTTGGTAAGTGCATGCAGCTGGAAAACATACTCTTAAATGAAATAAATCAGACCTGCAAGTGTAAGCATCGTATTGTCTCAGTGTGAGAACCTGAAATAATGGAATATGAAGGGTATAATAGATAATGGCAAAGGGAATGAATTTATTCACAAGGAAAGAGCTACTAATAGTGTTTGGATAGGATATCCTGCCTGCTTCTCATACTATGGATAACCACTAGGAAGATAACAATGTAAAAAATATTAATTATTGAAACTGAACTATAAATCAGCTTTAAAAAAGATAAGTATAGAGCTACATTCTCTTAAATCAATGAATAAAGGAATCTTCTCTAACAGTGTTTATAAACAGAATATCATGTCTGCACCTTGTACAACAAATAGCCACTATGAAAACAATATGCAATGTATTAATTATTGAACCTGTTCTACTAATTTGATTTGAAATTGTCTCATTGCTATTTGTTCTTCAATAAAGTTATGGAAAAAAAGAAAGAGTTCCTGAGTGAGGTGAAGGACAGGAGAGGGAGTGGGGGGGGAAAGAGATTTATTCGTGTTTGTAAGCAGGATGGTTTGGACAACTGTAGCCTGCAGTTCTGCTAGTCTTTGGAAAGAAGCAGTTAACACTGTATTTGTTTCATCTCATTTTTTCAATTGTTTCTCCTTTTTGTCTCTTAATTTCTTATATATTTCTTTCTTTCTTTCTTTCTTTTTCCTCCTTTGCATGCATATGTCTGGTAATATGAATAACTGGTTGGAAGACAATACTATGTATTACAACAAATACTGTGAAATTCATATTACTTTGTTAAGTGAAAATCTGTATCGCTTGTAAATTTTTTCTGCTTTAATTCTAATTTGTATTCTCTTTAAACAAAAATTTTAAAAGGCCGTATGAATCTAGGGTCACGGGTGTGATGCTGGGGTCGATTTGTGTTGAAATTCTATGATTATGGCTGCTGTGCCCTGGGTGTGAGTATTCTGTCTGGAATATAAGGAATAGAAATAGTGTCACTGCGTGTTGTTGGTCCCTCTGCATTTGCTGCCTTGCTGTCTGGCTTCCCTCTTCTCGCCATATGCAGAAGCTCCCCTGTGATGCCCTTCTGCCACGCTGCCCTGCCTTGGAGAGGCTATGGACTGAAGCCTCTACAAACTATTGCCAAAGAAACCTTTCTTTCTTTCACTTTGGTTGTCAGGTATTTTGTCTCAGCAACAAGAAATGTAACTAAAATAGTGAATATATTAGCTACTTCATGTCTAAAATAATCTTACATCATTAAATAAGAACAACTCTGTAGATTCAAAATCCTCTTTTGTCCTCTTTGACCTAAGGAAGACCTATCATAGCACAGAAATCTCTTTCCCCCCACTCCCTCTCCTGTCCTTCACCTCACTCAGGAACTCTTTCTTTTTTTCCATAATTTTATTGAAGAACAAATAGCAATGAGACAATTTCAAATCAAATTAGTAGAACAGATTCAATAATTAATACATTGCATATTGTTTTCTTAGTGGCTATTTGTTGTACAAGGTGCAGACATGATATTCTGTTTATAAACACTGTTAGAGAAGATTCCTTTATTCATTGATTTAAGAGAATGTAGCTCTATACCTATCTTTTTAAAAGCTGATTTATAATGCAGTTTCAATAATTAATATTTTTTACATTGTTATCTTCCTAGTGGTTACCCATAATATGAGAAGCAGACGGGATATCCTATCTAAACACTATTAGTAGCTCTTTCCTTGTGAATAAATTCATTCCCTTTACCATTAGCTATTATACCTTTCATATTCCATTCTTTCAGGTTAGCATGCTACATGTATTAGCATGTGAGGGGAGAAGGCACTGGTGCAGCTGTTCTTCATACCATTGCCCCTTCTGTACTAACACTGTATCTGGGCCCACAATGCTTTCAGCATGATGATCTGTGGAGTAGCAGCTTAATAACTCTTTTATTCTAACAAAAAAGTATATTTTTAAATCTTAGGCAAAAATGTATTGAATACGTCCATGCCAGATATAATCAGTAATAACAATTATATCCTTCTGTGAGTGCATGCTTGATTTCAGAATAGTATTATTCCAATGGGAGGAGGTGGGCAGGCATGGACCCTCTGTGAGATAGTTCGTGATGTCCACCGCGGTCACCTTGGGAAGATTTGTAACTCTGCCTCAGCTCTGGGAAAAAAATCTGTATATATTTCAGAGACAAAGCAATGATGAGATGGATTCTAAAGATAAAGGTTGGCAAGAGATGGTGGGCATGTGGGTGAGGGAGGGATGTGCTAGGTAGAGGAAGCTGCAGACATAAAGGAAAAAAGACATGTTAGATAGAGCACAGCACATTTGAGGCAGCCAAGTAATTGCACTATTTAAGTTATCTTTTAGAATCTTCCCTGATACAGATGTACAATAAGATTCTGGAATTTCTGAAAGAGAGAAAAATGCTTTATGAATGCAATAATCACCTGGGTGTAAGGAAAAGAAATGTTAGAGAAAGGCTTAAAAAGCCTCAGTTAGCAGCTCCAGACCTGGTGACAGACGGTTCTGAATATGTAGGAGGTCTGACATTCTTCCTCTTTGTACTGGGTTGGCAATTTAAAACCATACTTTTTGAAGTAACATTGTCTCAACGGAGGGGGCATGGAGCTATTTGATGAGTCAACATGAAATGTGTCTTAATTTCAAGAAACCACATGGAAAGTTATTGGAAAGGTGAGCATTATATTTTAAAATAATTGCCCTGAAGTGCTCAATTACATGTTTCTTAGTAACAACATCTGTTAGTTGGAAAACGAAGATCAAGTTCCCAGTCTCTCTAACGTACCCTTAAGTGATGAATAAACAGATTAAAGTGCTTCATGAAATACACCTTGTACTTTGTGCTGATATTTTATTGTATAGGATTAATCAAAGACAGCTGGAACAAAGAAATGAAATTTTAAACCTCTATCATTTTTACACTATTTTCTATAGTTCTCTGGGATTATGGTACAAACAATCTTAGAATCAGAGAAGATAGATACATGAACAATTTATTCAGTGTACTCCTTTTTCCTTATTTCATTATAAAAAGATGTAAAACTATTTCATATGAATTTGAGTGGATTAAGTGAATCTGTTATAATTCAGATAACTAAATAGAAAACACTCATTCAAAAGCCCCATAGATAGTAGCAGTTTGACAAATTTCATTTTCTTACAAACCTTATTGATCTGGTTTCAAGGTAAGTGACACATAACCCTACCATAGGTGTAAATTTCTCAGCCATGTCCAATAAACACTCAATATATATTAGATCAATTATGAACTCGATCATTGACAGTACCCCTCTCTATTTGTTACAGGCTTAGACATGTTGGAAGCAACCGTCCCTGGATTGGCCTTCAGCCAGTTCTGGATGAGAAGTGCAGATGTGATCAACCTGTGGACAATGTGCACATCAGCAAGGGGACGGTTTGTGATGAACTCAAACCCCAAAGGCGAAGATTCCTAGGAGGCTATCTACTCTGAATTAGTAGAAGAGAAAGTATCTCTGGTGATGCCTGGAAGGAAGGGAGGTATGAAAGGTGCTAAGAGATACAAGTTCCCTGGCTGCTTTGAAATCTAGTAGTCTGTCAAATGCTTTGACTCAGGCTTTAGCTAAATAGTTGCATTTTGATTTTGAATAGAAAAAAGGATATGCTAGTGGGTCAAAACTCACTACATACAAAGCTTATATAACAAACTGCTTACTTCACTTTTCTGTATTCCAAACTTGTTTCTTTTAATAAAGTCAACTATTTATTTGTTTATTTACTTATTTATTTAGTGCAGGGTTTCAATACACTGCTCAGACTCCCAGTGATCTCCCCATTTTAAGCCTCTCTGGTGCTGGGATTACAGGCAGTCTTTAGCTCAGCACCCCTGGGGGTGAGGTCAGAGCAGCATGTGGTGCCAGTGATGGAATCCCAGTCCCTGAGTTTACCCAAGCAGGAGCTTAGTCTGCTGAGCCATCTTGCTACCCTAAAGCCAACTAGTTTTAATTTCTTAAATATACTTCAAAAAGTTAAACATCCACAAGCAAACATAGTTTCCTGTTGCTTTATACAAACATCAGCATGTGCTTCATCATTTTTGGCTCCTCAGTTCTTTAGAAAAAAATAGTAATGAGGTATAAATTTCTATTGATACAGAATTTAAACTCAAATTTGCAACTAACCAATAATGCAGATCCTGGGGTTCATGGCACAATATCAAGATCTCTTGTTCTTTATTTCATTAGTATAACATAACTGAAAACCTCACTGGAGTTGCTTTTCTGTTACCAGCAGTGCATATCTATTTATTAGATTATTTATTCATTGGTTTGATCCACCACAGGGAAAGCTATAATAGCAAAAGGAGTAGAAGTCATCTTAAGGATACTGGTTTGACTCGAAAACTCTAAACACTTCTGATATAAAATGTTCATGTATTGGAAAAGAAAATCCCCCATACAATGTGCTCAGATAATTGCAGAATTTTGGTGATTATAGTTTTCTTTGTGCATTGTTTGAGCTACCAGAGATCATGCTAAATTCCTAAAGGACCATTATTCCAAAAGAAATGCTGGATGCAAGAAGATTCCGAAGATATTTGGGGAAAGAAACAAACAGGGATGGGAATGACCATATAGAATGCTGACCCTGAAATTTAGTGTGGGCATCATTCACTGGGCATCTGTATATAGCAGATACAGTGCTAGATTCTGAGGGTATAGAACGCAATCAAATGTGCTACCAAACGTAACAATATGAGCAGATGTATTAAATGAACTAGCTTAAGCCTACACCTGGTTAGATGGATTTCTTTCCCTAAAAGGAAATTTCACAAAGATAATTTGAGATGGTTCTTGAAGAATGAATGGAAGTTCACAGACAGAGTGAAACTAGAAATAGAAAAATGATTAATTGCATAGTGGATCATAATAAACTGAAATCAGATGTCTATGGGAGCCCAAATAACTAGCATGCAACACAAGAAAGAAAAGTTAGGGAGGGGCTCTTGGAAGACGTAATAGAGATGTGAACTAAGACTTTAACAAAAAGCAAGGCTTTTCGCATAAGAACAAAGCAAGTATCATCCAGGTAAGGAATTCAAAGAACAAAGATAAAGACCAAATCTGATTCGTTTTAAATAATATTTTTATCTCACAGCACTTCAAATGATCTATGGTAGAAGGAAATATATATATATATATATATATATATATATATATATATATATATATATTTTTTTTTTTTTTTTTTTTTTTTTTTTTTTTTGTCTTTTTGAGACAGGGTCTCGCTATGCAGTTCAGGCTGGCTTTAAGCTCACTTTGTAGCTCAGGCTGGTCTCGAACTCACAACAATCCTCCTGCTTCAGCCTCCCGAGTGCTGGGATTACAAGCATGCGCCACCACACCCGGCTTATTTTTTTTAATAATGTATGTTTCAATATTATTTCATGTGACTTGATAATATATTATGATTCAATATCAATAATTTATTATGATTCAATAAGACACAAAGTACAAAATGCATCATAAAAAAGAATAGTGCCATCTGATCCTAAAAATGACACTGGAAAAAGAAGATGAAAGAATAGAACAGTTATGTTTTTTTTTATCGCTCTTAGTCTATAAATAAAATGTATTGTTAAAACTGCTTGTTACTCAGCAAGCTTCTTTGTGTGCTACTAGAACACATACTCCACAAAATCAAATGACCTTTGCTATTTTTTTCCACATACTCCTACACCTCCCTTTGAGATAAACACTAGACACTTTCCCTTAGTGTGTTGGGAAATCTGATGAAACTTCAGTGTACCCAGTGGGATAGAGGCCAAGCAACATATCAGGGGAGGGACAAAGGATCCTAGCACCTATCCTGGATGAGATTTCCACTAAGCCTCACTAAGGCTATTTTTCAGATATTTGATTCATGTGTCATTTTCCAGAGCAATAACAATGACAATTATATTTTCTTAAAAGGACTGCTATACCAAATTAAAAAAAATATTGCCCTCCCATCTATTTCAGAGATAAATCTTGTCAAATTTTGTGAGAATGTTTAGGAAGATATTATTCTCACAAAATATCAGTGATTTCAGACCCATAGAAAAGTAAGTGAAACAGTTCTATAGTTTAAATATGTTTTTACCCCAATCTAGCGCGTAGAAATCTTAACAAGATGATAGTGCTAGGTGGTAGACTTTGAAGGAGGAAACTGTGTATTTAAAACTGCTGAGATGGCTAACAAATAGAACTAGGTCCCTGACAAACAGCTGTACTGAGCTCATTCACTCCCTCTGCCACCTGAGAAAACACCTGAAATTCTCATCAATGGACCAGGAAGGGATTCTCATGAGACGCTGACTCTGACAGTCTCTTACTGTTGGATTTCTTAAGTTCAATGACTGTGAAAAATGAAGCTCCAGTTTTGTTTCTTTGGCTTGTTTGATTTGGTGTTTTAATTACTTTTCTCTTGCTGATACAAAACACCCAATACTCAAAGTTAAGGAAGAAAATCTCTATTTAGCTCACAGTTTGCAGGGATTTCAGTCTATATTTTGTTGGCTCCAGGGCAGGGTGGGTTTGCAGAGAACTTCACATGCAAAAGACATCAACTTTAACAACTGACTTTAACAATGTCCTTCTGCCCCTTTTATACTCTATCTAGACTGCTGGGGTCAAGGTGGTGCTAAAACAATTAGTGAGCTGATCATACACTCTTAATCCCAGCATCTCACACTGCAGATTAAGCCACCCTTGAAAAAAGCCCTGTGAACATATGAGGCTTTTTTTTTGGGTGGGGATACTTAAATAGAAACCATTACATTTGTAGTCTGTTTTCATATCTATATCTATATGGGTTTTTTTTGTTTGTTTGTTTTTGTAGGGTTTGTTTTTGTTTGTTTGTTTTTTTGTATTTTAGGGAAGGGTCTACAGGTTGCTCAGGGCCTCACTACTAGATCAGACTCCTAGTGATCCGCCTGTTTACAGCCTCCCAAGAATTACAGGCATGTGCCACCACACCCAGTCTCAGTTACCCTCTCAGCATGCCTAGGGGGTGGGGCCTGCACTGCAGACCCTGGGATCAAACCCCTGGCCCCTGTGCCTGCTTTATAGGTGCTTTAATCCCCTGGGCTATTTGGCTGGCCCTCTGTTTTCATATTTTCTAAGCTTAATTCTTCTGTTTAAAAGACATTCAGTTAATGAAACCTGCATGGACTAGGAGTAACTCACTCTCTGTGTCTCTCTGTCTCTCTTACTCTCTCTCTCTCTCTCTCTCTCTCTCTGATTTCTTCTTTAAAGAATAGTATCCAGGCCCCGTGATGCATAGAAAGAATTTCCAGGGAATCGTGAATCTGGCAGCAGGATTTTGCCTACTTCCCCACGTGCTATCACAGTTCATGCTTCACCATGGCTGATATGCACATTTCAGCTCATTTTTATGACTATAAATAATTCATTAGATACTATATATAATTCACAGGCCTCCCTAAAGACTGCACTCACAGGCCTGCCCATGCATTATGGTTCTTGCGGGTTGATTTTAGGTGCCAAGAACTTGATTCAGTAAGTTATTAGAAGCATATTAATTAGCAGTGTTTCATTATACAGCACTGCAAGAAAAACCAGTGACAGAATCTTAACTGGTAGAAGATCTGATTTATCGTATGTCTTATAAGATGAAACAACACAAAATTTGTTACAAGCTCATAATCTCTTTTATACTAATGAATTCTAGTAATAACTAATGAAATCTAACATTAATACATTAATGGAAACAGCAAACATCATGAATACTGGATCATGAAATGATATTTATCTATTTAACTTTTGTCTGTAGAGAAGAGAGCTAGAACAAAAGTTGTCATCATGTCCAATCTGATATTTTAAGAAAAACATAACTGATGGCCTAGAGGAGCTCAGTGTTACATTTTAAATATTTAGGAAATAAAAATACAAAAAAAAAAATTAGAGTTGACTGAGAACACCAGATTTGATTTTAATTTTTGTTTTATGATTTGATCGTTCTCTTGGCATGAAATGGAAACACAAAAATATTCAAATAAATATGAAAAGCCAAGATTTATTTCATTCTCAAAAATTCTTATTCCCAAGACTAAATGCATCCAAACTGCTGAGGGAGCTGAAGAAAATGGAGATAAATGCCTTCCATAAAAGAAGTTGTAGAATAAAACTACTTATGGTTGACACTTTCAAACTATATGATTATAAAGTTCCTAAGGTGATAGTCATGCAGAATTAGGATCCACAGCACCCACATAAATATTTCTGCCTTTTTATATTATCCCACAAGTCATATTTCCCTTCAGTGTCAAAAAGGAAGGATTTATACTGTTTCGCATGCATCTGTGTCCTATGCACCCAGGACAGTATCTATCTCAGCACCAGACCCTAAAAATGATTGTAAAATGAGTGAGAGCCTGAACAAATGGATGAAGGAGAAAATAAAGAACTCTGTAGTAATCATAAAGTAGAAATTTCTACAAGTAAAAGCTATAACTCCCATAACAAATACAGAAAAGCACATCGCAAACATTTTATCTGACAAATGAAGCCCCCAGTGTCATGATGAAGATGATTTTCACTGCATAAAATAGAGAGTTTATCTAGGCTTCTGGGGGAAAAAAATTAAACAATTGTAGAATAAATTGACTAAATTACAGACAAAACAGCCTTTTGTCCTAGATAGCAATACATAATATCTTTGCGTTATTTTTGTATGAGGTAGAAATCTTTAAGTTAATGTACAGCTTTACAATGTTTGGAGTTTAATCAACTCACAAACAGCCAAATTAAAAAAAATATATTTCCCGAGAATCTAACAATCATTGGGCTATTCAGTTAAACCATATCCACATGGCCGTGAAAAAATACATCCTCATTCTCTTATTTCCAAATTTTAGGTATTTTTGTCCAAACATCATTTTAGCCATTATGCAAAGCAATACAATTACATATTCTACAAATTATATATGGTAATGATGAAGTATTGTGAAGTTAAATCACCAAAGAAGAAGGATTATAAGTATAGATCAAACCAAGGAATAAAATCAAGTTGCAAGTGGGAAATGAGGACATGGAATTATACAAGAATAGACTTCCACACCAATCTCCATGCTGTTGCTTGCACTTCAGAGGAAGAAAGACAGCTAGAGTACAAGCCCCCCAGAAGAGTGGGGGAAGGTCCTCACTCTTCTGCCAAGATAGAATTACATCAGAAGCTCAAAGATCAACAATAATTAAAGGTCAAAATGACCCTTAGGAAAAGGCCTGTCACATTCTGGATCCGATACTCCCTGTTCTGTGTGCATTGACCACCGTTTTTCTGCATCCTGCCCCTGCTAGGAAGTAGGCTGAGGCTGACAGAACACACCTGGCAGATCAGTTGTGAAGAGTTGCTAGAAGAGGCACACGAATGAATGATAAGCAGTGTATTCAGTTGGAGTTTCAGGCACACCACCATCATTATACTGAAGATCAATTGATTCTGCGGAAGGAAAGACCCTTAAATAAGATCAGAGAGATCTTATTTAATCTGAGACCTTAATTAATGAGATCAGTTTTCCCAATGATGGAAAGAAATAATCAAGATTCATAATATTTATTTATTTATATAATTAGCTTTTTTTTGTATTTGTTATAGGGTCTACAGGGTCGCATTACAAAGACTGGACTTGCGGTGTTTCAGCCTGTTTTCAGCCTACCGAGTCCTGGCATTACAGGTGGGCAGGTGCAGCACCATATTCAGTGTCATTTGCTGTGTCAGCACGGCCAGAGGGCAGGGCCGGCACCACATGCCTGGGATGGAAACCCTTACTTAACTTACTTTCTTTTCTATTTGAGATGAGTCTTGCTTTGTAGCCCAGGTTGGCCTTGAACTCACTGTGTAGCACAGGCTGGTCTTGAACTCATATAGATCCTGCTGCCTCAGCCTCCAGAGTGCTGGGATTACAGGCCTATAATAAGACTAAAAATATATATATAATAAGACTAAAAAATAAGACTAAGACTAAAAAATTAAAGGAGAACAACTTTATTTTGGCTTATGGATTCAGAGGTCTCAGCTCATAGTATGCTACTTTGGAGGCTGCAACCTTACGTGGAAAAGTGTGACAGAGAGAGGAATACCCCTTAGCGTATTGTCTCCAGAGACCCACCTAGGCCATACTTCCAAACCCCTGCAGCTATGAACATCAGCAGCTATACTACAGTCTGATCATGGTCCAAGTGTCCCAGCAGGCATCCCATAATCTAGTCAAGCTAGCAATCAAGGTTAACTGGCATACTCATCCTAATCACCAAAGAAATAATTCCTTAAATCAGAAAGAGAAGTATAGGTCCATCCTATTGAAGAAGGGAATGGTATTATGATAAGGAGTAAGAAATTAATGCATTGAAAAGGTAACCACAATGCTGCAAGCAACCCCAAAGGAGAGCCTTCCTAGTGTAAACAGAAGACACTGGACCAGCCATAATATTTAAGGTCTGCAGCAAGGAACCGCAGGAGAGGGAGGACCACAGGAAGAGTATGAGGTCATCTTGAAAAGCAGAACAACAATCACCAAAAAGAAGCTGTGGGCACTTGTAGAGGAAGATATTTGCATAACGATGTAGGGGCGTGCCTGATGGGAGATTCCAAGCCATCAACTGGAGCCACACCACACAACCTCTGCCTAACGTGGCTATCTTTTAATCCCAATTATTGCTTATTAATTAGGTTTGTTAATCTAATTTTGTTTCCATTGTTGATTTTCCCAAGGTGATGCTCCAAGGCACTTCTAGTTTCATAGCAATGATATTTTCATGCCTGTGTACATAATGATTAATAAAGAACTTTATCTTCTGCTACTTTTTTGCCACCTCAGCACTGAATATCTTTTTTTTAAATTAATTTTATTGAGAAGGAAACAGCAATGATATAGGTTCAAAACAGGTTAGGACAGTTACAATAAAAAATACATTGTATATTATCTTCATAGTATTCATAGTACAAGATGCAGACATGATATCTTGTCTAAACACTATTAGTACACATCTTTCTTCTCATTGAACTAAGAGAAAGTAATTGCATATCTAACCTAACTATTTTGTATATACAGATATATATGTATACTTTTTTTTTTCACTACAAAATGGCCCTTAATTTTTATCTCCTTTTTTTGTTTAGATTTGTCAGAGATGGGTATTCCATTGCCATTCAAATATTGCTGATGCATGAATTCAGCAAAATAATCCAACATAGTCCAATAGTCCATAATATTGTTGGGTTATCTGCAGAACTGGCACTGCATAGCAACTCAGACTTTTCCTAGATTTTAAGATCACATAGAGCAAAGGCCAAATGTCTCACAGTGACTGCAGTAATCCTGGACTATGCTATATTATACCACTTACACATGAAGGAATTTAGTAATCATCTGTAGAACAGATGAGTATACTGACACATCAACATTGAAGTTCCACTTGCTAATATCTTCACTTACACATATCAGAAGGTTCTCTTGATCTCACCTCTCTTTCAGTGGCTGCATCTAGCAGGCAGTATCCTCTAACCAGCACCTTGCAGTTGTCTCATGCCTCCTGCAGACTTCTGTGGCCGCAGCTATATGAACTGTCAAGGGACATACAACTATGCAAAGAAGCTGAAAGTGTGGAAAAGCAAAAGCACTATAGAGTAAAACTTCAACTAATGCGAAAAAGGTGTTCTCACCCTTCATCTTCTTTAAATAAAGGATGACCCTGAAATGAACTCCATGTTTCCCAGGAAGTCAAGATAATGTTTCTTCCCCTCCTTCCAATTACCTTTCACTTTTGGTCAGTAAGATCAAACTTCTTACTAAAGTAAACTCACAGAAAACTTTCTATCAGCCTCTTGTGTAGGGAAACCAGAAGAAATGTGTGGAGTTGCTGACCTCAACATCAATTGAATTTACTTTCCCCAATGCAAATTCTAATCTATAACATTATGGATTTCCTTTGTAATGGAATTTCCCATACATTAGAGTTCTGTGACTCATTTGTGAGTTTAGGAAAATAGTCAGTTATGTTATTAAAAGTTATCTCCTATTTTACCTAAAGAAACAATAGACAAATTATTCATTTTCTTGTTCATTCAGGAATCAAGGAAACAAAAATGAGGGAACAAAAGGCATTGACCTTTTAAAACATCAAATAGTGTTATCCTTGGTAAATATTTTTTTCATTCCATACTTCAAATTGAATTTCCAGAAAGGGACTCAAGTCAATAAAGTATGAACGAAGCAATTGGTATGTATGTCACATGTCATTTCCTAGATGTGCAGTTCAGAAAAGGAAGAGTAGGATTATAAACTAGGGAATGCTAAAGGCTGTGATTTTTACTCAACATAGGCTGACCACCAGGCTCAGAAAAAAACAATCCTCTCTTCATAGGCTCACTACGTGACAGGTGGTTAAAAATACTGGGTGCATACATATGCTTGTGTACAAATGTGTGTGCGTTGTGTGTGTGTGTGTGTTCAAAAAGGTGGGAGAAAAAGGGAAGAAATAAAGAAAAGGGTGGCATTTTAATGTTTCTGGAGGAAGCAGCAATTGATAAATATAAATGGAATAAAACTAACATTCTGTCTCTTGAAGAAAATGCCTTATAAGGTTTTGCTTTTATTCCATTTGCTTTGCTCTTTCAACTTCAGTATTTTAAAATGGGAATGGCAAGCTTCACAGTACAGATTTCTGCATTTTTACTGAGTAATATTACAGAAATGTCAGTAAGTTCACCAGGTCTGTTTCTTTAAAATGTTTTCCTAATTTTGAAACATAGACACTGATTAGTAATTCCTTCCTGAAAGGTGTACATGTAAAAGGACAGAATCCACTTGATCAATTTGATCCTACTCCAGTGCATTTTGGGGGTTTCTGCCAGGTCAGTGCAGAATTTTAGTTTTTACTGTCTGCCCAGAAAACTTGCAAGTCTGTGACTGGGCCTGCCTCCCACATCACCCAGCCTGCTTGCCAGCAGAAGCACTACTCTCTGCAGGAAATTCAGCCCAGCACTGAAGCAGTCTTTGGCAGACACAGGAAAGGAGACAACACAGTATAAGAAATTTTGCAGGTCCTGGAAGCAATTGGAATCAACCAAAAATTTATCATGGACACTGCAAAGGACCCTGCCCCCTGAGATGAAACACTGCTGGAAAACTTTAACCCTAGATACTCATTGAGATCTTCCTAATGTCCTCTGCCTTCTCTCTGTCCCTAGAAAAGGGACAGCTTTCTCTTTGAACCAGAGGGTCTTACTACTCTCTCTGCCTGATCTAAGGCATAATCAACTCCATGCGTTGTTGGCTTTGTACCAGCCCCATGATCTCTGCTGGTTACCCATGTCACATTATTAATCATAGTCAATAGTCACAGTAGACTTCAATTTGAGTTTGTGTAACATTTGAATTTAATTTTATTATTACTATTTATTTATTATTATTATTAATTTTATGGAAGAACAAGTAGCAATGAGACAGTTTCAAGACAAATTAATAGGACAGATTTGATAAATTAATACATTGCAAAAAGTTTTCATAATGTTTTGGTATGGTACAAGGTGCATACATGATATCATACCTACAGGCATTATTATAGCAGATGTCTATAATCAGGGAACGAAGAGAGTGTAGCTATATACTTATCTTTTTTTAATAGATGAATTATATCACAGATTCAATAATTAATACTTTCTACCTTGTTATCTCCCTAGTGTTTGTCCATAGTACTAGAAGCCAACTTAATATCATGTCAAACCACTCTTAGTGCAAATCTTGCTTCTCAGAATTATGAAGAAGCACGTCATATTTATACTAACTATAATGTTTATCCACACACATCATGATTCTTCCTTGTGTCCCCCTTTTTTTGTCTAGACCTGTCAAAGATGGGCACTCCATTGTCATTAAACCAATTTAAGTGCCTCAACTTGGTAACACAATCCAACACAGTGCAGTATTCCACACTAATAGTGAGTTATCTGAAGAAGTTGTTGACTATAGACATTTACAGCTCAACTTATTATTATGAGCCCATGAGATATACCTCATTTTCATACTTTTCTGCTGGATGGTTAAGACCGAGATAGATCAAGGCCTATATACCAAAAGATGTAGCTATTGTCACAGTGAAATCCCCTCAGGGTTTATCTTGTAATCCTGTACCTTACTCTGTAGATCCTTGGTCTGTGTCATCCATGCAGATGACTCACGGCCAATGCTTGACCAGTTTGTTCTCTATGAGAGCCTGAAAGTTTTCTCTCCATGTGACTCTCCTCAGGCATACAATAGATCATCAGTCTCTTTCCTCTGTGGCTCGATAATCTCATTGTTCAGAAAATTTGGGGCACAACTGAATTTCATGATGTCACAGTACAGGTTATCCTATGCCCTGAGTCTTCACTAACCTTGAAAGGCTAGGGCCAAAATGTTGACTGTCCTTGCGGCTCGTCTATTTCTCCAATTTTGATCTGTGGACTTAGGTTGTTAACCATCCAGAAGAAAAGCTGATTAGTACCCTGAAGCATATGTCATTCAGTTTGCTCTATCTGACTCAATCGTTTTTAGTTGTTGTTGTATATTTCTATTTTTATTTCTTCTTTTGAATTCATATACTACGGAGACTATATGATATTTGGACATGTGTGTCTGGTTCATTTCATTTATGAGTATATGTTCAAGTGGCATCCACTTCAATATAAATGCTTCAAGCTTATCATTCTAATATAGCACATCTTTTTCAACTATTCCTCATGTGACAGACATCTTGGTTGTTTCCAAGATTTTGCTATCACAAATTGTGCTGCTATAAACACAGGTACATATATATCACTTTGATATAATGTTTTCAGTTCCTCTGGGAAAATTCGCAGTAGGGGGATAGCCGGCTTGAATGGGATTTCCAGTGCTACTCTTTTGATCTCCAAAATGGTTATACCAGTCTACATTCCCAGCAGCAGTGGAGAATTGTTTCCTTTTCCCCATAACCTCTCCAACATTTATTGTTGGTTGATTTCCTTATGATAGCCATTCTTTCTGGAGTGACATGGTATATCAGTGTTGTTTTTATTTGTATTACATGGATGGCTATTGATGTGGAGCATTTTTTCATATAATTATTCACTTCTTTAATTTCATCCTCTGAGAATTGTGTATTCATCTCAGATGCCTATTTCTGAATTGGGTCTTTAAATTTGAGGGCCCTGTTATATCTTAGTGCTTTATATATTCCATACAGCAGATCTCTGTCTGATTGCTTATTAGTTAGGATTTTTTCAAAATTTGTGGGTTGTCTTTTCACTCTGTTGACAATTTCTTTTGACATGCAGAAACTCCTCAAGAAGAGTTGATCCCAGTTGTTGATTCTTTCAAGTGTTTACCGTGCAAATATATGTTTGTTCTTGAACTCTTCACCTACCCCTATGTCTTCAAGAGTTCTCCTACTTTCTCTTTCAGGTGATTGAGTGTTTCTGCTTTAATGTTTAGCTCTCTAATCCATGTTGACTTTAGCTTAGTGCATGGTGATACAGCTAGGTCAAGTTTTAGTTTTCAGCATGTAGAAAGCCATGTTTTCCAGGACATTTGTAAAAGAGGCTATCTTTCTTCCAGTGAGCTTGTTTGGCACCCTTGCCGAAGATCAGATGGCTGAGTGTGATCATAGATACCTCTGCATCTTCTAATCTATTCCATTCATCCTCAGGTCTATTTTGTTGTCAATACCATGTTGATTTTATCACAGTAGCTTTGTAGTATAATTTCAAGTCAGGAATTGTGATGCCTCCTACCTTGTCTTTATTGGCCAAGATTGATTTTCTATTCTAGGTTGTTTGTTGTTCCAAATAAATTTTAGGAATGATTTCTCACCATCTGGGAGGTACGTTAGTGGCAGATTGATAGGCAGTGAATTAAATCTGTACAGCAATTTTGGGAGTATGGCCATCTTCACGATGTTGGTTCTTGTTTTCCAGGAGCATGGAATATCTTTCCATTTTCTGGAATCCTCTAGACTCTCTTTCCTTAGGGTGTTATAATTTTCTGTGAAAACATCTTTTACTTCCTTGGTTAAGTGAATCCCAAAGTATTTCATTTTCCGTGGTGCTATTGTAAAAGGTATTGTTTCTATTGTTTCCCTTTCAGTGTGCTTGTTTTCTGTGACTTTTGGTATTGATTTTGTATCCTGCTATGCTACTGAATTTCCCTATCAGTTCTATTAGTTTCTTGGTGGAATTTTTGGGGTCTTCCAAGTAAAGTATCATGTCATCTGCAAACAGTGATAATTTAACTTCTTCTTTACCTATTCTTATTCCCTTTATTTCTCCCTCTTTTCTAATGGTTGTTGCTAAGGATTCCAAGACTATATTGAATAGGAGGGGTGATAGAGGATATCCTTGTCTTGTACCTGATTTAAAAGTAAAACATTTCAGTTTTTCCCCATTTAGGATTATATGAGCTTTTGTCATTGATGGCTTTTATCAAGTTAAGGTAGCGTCCATCTATTCCAATTTTCTGTAGGACCTTGAACATGAATGAGTGTTGGACTTTGTCAAAAGCTTTCGCTGCATTGAGATGATCATGTGGCATTTAGATTTCAGTCTATTAATATAGTGTATTACATTTATAGAGTTTCGAATATTAAACCATCCTTGCATCCCTGGGGTGAATCCTACCTGGTCATGGTGTATGATCTTCTTGATGATTTGCTGTATTCCATTTGCCAGGATTTTGTTGAGTATTTTTGCATCTATGTTCATGAGGGAGATTGGCCTGTCGTTCTTTTTGGTTGTATCTTTCCCTGGCTTTGGAATCAGTATTATACTTGCCTCCAGAAATGACTTTGGGAGGACTGTTTTCTTTTCAATTTCACTGAAGAGTTTGTGGAGTGTGGGGATTATATCTTCTATAAATTTCTTGTAGAATTCAGCTGTGAATCCATAAGGACCTGGACTTTTCTTTGTCGGTAGGCTTTTTATTACATTTCATATTTTGTTGGTTATTATTGGCTTATTGAGAATTGATATATCTTCTTAGTTCAGTTTTGGTAATTTATACCTTTCAAGGAATCTGTCCTTTTGTTCTGTGTCTTCTATTCTGTGAACATAAAGATTCTCGAAATAACTATTGATAATCTTCTGAATTTCCACTGTGTCTGTGGTGATTTCACCCTTTTCGTTCCTTATTGGATGTACTTGAGCTTTTTCTCTCGTCTTTTTGATGAGGTTGGCAAGAGGCTTATCAACTTTATTTAGTCTTTCAAAGAACCAGCTTTTTGATTTTTGGATTCTTTGAACCGTTTTTTTTTTTTTCATCTCAATTGAATTAATTTCTGCTGTAATCTTTATGGTTTCTTCCCATCTTTGCCCCCTGGGTTTCATTTGCTCTTCTTTTTCTAGATGTCAGAGGTGCAACATTACGGTGTTTATTTGTTCCTGTTCTGTTTGCCTAATGTGTGAGTTCATAGCTATGAATTTCCCTCTAAGAACTACGTTCATCACATCCCATAAATTCTGATAAGTTGTGCTTGAATTTTCATTGAATTGTAGATATTGTTGAATTTCTTGTTTAATTTCTTCTGTGACCCATTGATTGCTGAATAGGGTGTTGTTTAATTTCCATGAATTTAGCAGGTGTTTCTGGTTTCTTTTGTCATTTATTTCCAGTTTCATTGCCATGTGGTCAGATAATATGCATAAAATAATTTCTGTTTTCTTGCATATACTTACACATGACCTCTGGACTGGTATGTGGTCTATTTTGGAAAATGACCCATGTGCAGCTGAAAAAAAATGTGTATTCAGTTGTGGTTGGGTGGAACACTCTGTATATGTCCACCAGGTCCATTTGTTCCAGAACTTCTAGTTCAGTTCTGCTACTTCCTTGCTAATTTTTTGTCTGGTTGATCTATCTTTTGAGATAAGGGGGTGTTAAGGTCTCTTGTTAAGATTGTTTTCTTAGATATTAGATTTTTCATGTCCATTAAGATTTGTCTTACATAGTTGGGTGCTCCTGTGTTTGGTGCATAGATATTTATGAGTGTTACCTCTAGCTCTTGAATTTTTTCCCTGAGCAATATATTGTGGCCTTCTTTGTGTCGCTTGATCATTCTTGGTTTGAAGTTGAGACTGTCTGAGAACAGAATTGCTACTCCTGCTTTTTTCTGAGGTGCTGGGGCATGTAGTATTGTTTTCCATCCTTTGGCTTTGAGCCTATGAATGTCTGTTTGAGTTAAGTGTGTTTGCTATATACAGCATACTGTTGGATTTTTTTTCCTAATCCACAGTGCCAGTCTATTTCTCTTAATTGGTGAATTCGGTTTGTTTACATTGATGGTTATATTTGAAATGTGTTGACTTATGTTTGTCATGATATTTACCTGCTTTTTTTTTTACTCCTTTGTATCCTGTGTTAAATTGTCTGTCCTGTTTAGTGGGTTCCTTCCATTCTCATTCATGGAGTTCTGGTCATTGTGGTCTCTCTCTAGAACATCTTTCAGCAGCCTGTGTAGGGATGGCTTTGTCATCATGAAATTCCTTAGGTGTTCTTTGTCGTGGAAGTATTTCATTTCTCCATCAAACTTGAAAGAGAATTTTGCAGGGTATAATAGTGTGGGCTGGAATTTGTTTTCGTGTAGG
>PVKA01000745.1:35038-129773 GCA_004027165.1 Ctenomys sociabilis
TATATTACTTTGTGTTGGATTTCTGGGATCTTTAGTAGTATATGTGTCAGTTTTTTTTTTTTTTTTTTTTTTTTTAACTTGGGTTGAAGTTACTTGGTGCTCTAAATCCTTCAGTTACCTGAATATTGGATTGTTTCCTCATATTTTGGAAGTTTTCTGCGATTACTTCTCCCCAAATTCTTTTTATGTCATTTGTATTGACTCCTTAATTCTCATTTATACCAATTTTTCTCACATTGTTCATCTTGCAGTCAATGGATTATTTTTTCCTGCATTCTCATTGTTTTTAAGAGATCCTTTCTCACTTTTTCACCTTTTCACTAGCTGTACCCGCGTCTTCAAGATCTGAAACTCTGTCTTCGCTTTCACTCAAACGGTTTTGTAGACTCATGATTGATATTTTTAGTTCTTCTATATCTCTTTGACTCTGTTTCATGCATTCTATTCCTTTTCTGTATTGCTCATTCAAGGAATCCATCATATTTCTGATCTCCTCTGTTTTTTTCATCCATGTCTTCTTTAGAGGTAGTTATTAATTCTTTTCCTTCAGAGTTTCTTCTAAGTTGAGTTTCCTTTGTATATTTCCAGACTTGTTTCTCTATTTCAGATGCTATAATTTCAAAGCATTCTTTTTTTTTCAAAGAATTCTTTTTTGATTTCAGAAATTATTTCTGCTTTGAGTTCCTTATGATATTTCTGCTGTTGTTTCTTTGCTTCAGACATTGTTAGTTTCGGCTGGAATAGTGCTGTCTGCACTTGTTCCAGGTGAGCATTGGTTTTCCCCCTGATGTTTCTGCATTTGATTCTTTATTTCAGATGCTATGTATTCAGATATTTCTATTTTTATTTCTGGAATTAATTCTCATCTGAGTTTGTCTATACCTTTCTGCTGTTGTTCCTTTGCTTCCATATCTTTTAATTCATTCATTTCAGCTGAGCTGGTGTCCTCTGCACTTACTGGTGGACTTTAGGCCTGAGATTGCATTTTTCTCCTTGCCTTTGTCATTTTGTGTAGCATTGACCTATGATCTTTGGCGTAGAGCTTTGGTGTAGCTATAACCTTAGTATGTAATGAGATTCGGGTGTCGTTCTATTAAGTTTAAGATTATCCAGTTATACCTTTGCTGGATCTAGCTGTTGTGTTCATTTCCTTTTTGCTTCAGCTCCTGTGGTTCCCCTTTGTTGGTTCCTTGGTCAGGCAAACAGGAACTGAACTTGGATGCAGAGTGAGCAGTGAAAATTCCCACTATCTTGATTGGCTTTAGGGCAGGGATATATAAAGTTGCCAGAATCAGCCCTGGTGTCTCAGGCAGATCGCTCTCTAGGTGGGCATTCCTGGGCTTTGGTTGGTCTTCTGGGCTCCCAAAAGGGTAGCGGATGTTCTTATTCACCATGTAGGTTGTGCTGGGTCAGCCAAGCTGTGCTGGGTCTGAGACCACGGGCTGGGACCTGGGACCCCTGGGAACTATCTCTCTGGCACGGCGGGCCTGGAGCTCTCACTCACAGGCCAAGCCGTGCTGGGTTTGATATTATTACTTTTTAATCTTTTACTTGTTTTTTGGTACAGGGTCTTGGTATCCACATCAGACTCATAGTGATCCTTCTGTTTCCGCCTCCCTGGCATTGGGATTACAGCCATGGAGTACAATGCTGGGTTTCAATGGCTGCCTCAGTTCAGGGCTGGCACAGCTTGTGGTAGTGGGGATGAAAACCAGATCCTTGTGCTTACCTGGCAGGCACTTAGACTACTGAGCTATATCCCCAGCTCCTTAACTGCATTTTTTAAAAGTCTAATGTCATTATTACTGATATGTTAAAAGGCTAAAGAACTTCAACTCTACTAACACCTACTTTTACGTATGATCGAATTGTGGTGCATCATAAAGCGAAACATGCTGTTTTTGCTTTGTTAGAATTTCAAAATTTGATATACATTCTCAAACTCAGGATCCCAAAATCCTATGAGTGCATACCTTTTTACATAGCGCTCCTATGATGGGGCAGTTTGTTCTTCACCTGTGGGAAATCTGACAATACCTGGACATGTTTTTGCTTGTCACACATCTTTCAAAGAACAAGACTGTCCCCAACACTGTCACAATACAAAGCATAAGCACACTCCAAATTTCAAAAGTATCAGACTTCAGAAACCCTTCTTAAATCTAAGTTGAAAGAAGAGTATCTCATGCATCTCCAAACCTATATTAATTTCCATACACTGGCCATTTTTGGTCTGTCTAAATCTTAAGATTATAAATAAAATGTTTCTATATCTTAAGTTCCACCTTAATATTTGTGACCCCATGCTTAAATAAGTGTTTGAAAGTTTAGACATGTTATAACAATTTCAGATTAGGAAAAAATGATCTTTTCCTATTCTTTTGATTTGCAAAGCCAGGCCAATACCACCAGGAGTTGTCAGGGACTGGCTGGGTCTGAGCCTGGGCACGCCTTTTACTGACACACCTATCGCAGGACCCAGGAACAGGGTTTTCTGGACAAGAAGGAAGACAGTAAAGAGAGCCTAGTTCCTGAACTAAAACTGCATTAGGTGAGGGGGAGAACAGAGAATGTGATTTTGTCAAAAGAGGTAGGAAAGTTGATTTGTAAGGACATTCCTGTGAAGAAAGAACTGCCTGGAGCAGTTCTTTGATCCCGGTTCAAGTGCCCTGTGGATTTTAAGTGATGCCTGCAGGGTCTGTTTGGAGTTTTCTATGAGTAGCTTCAGTGATTCAAAACTCAAGTGAGCTTCAGATTCTCAGTAGAAGCTAGTTTAAAAGCAGCAAAGTTTGACCCTTTTCCAGAAATTCTGATTCATTAGCTATGGGTTGGAGCTCGACACAGCACACTTCAGTATACTTCTCTTATTGATTTTGATTCTGAAGTTCAGAATAGGTCAAATGCTGAGGGTAGTCAAACTTGAAACAAAGAAAGAGACCCTTGATTTCCCCCTCTCTCTGTTATATCTGAGATATATGAAATATAAGTGATAAACTCGGTGATATAAACTTTTTTATGGAGACTGTTGGTAGGGAAATGATAGGAGAAAGGCCTCATTGAGCTTTATTAAAAATTAATAACATAGGCTTGACATGTCCAGCCAGACTCCAGGAATTAGAAGGACATAGACAGATAGACACTGAGGAATTAGACAAAGGCAGCTAAACTCAAGTAACTAGGAAGACAAGGGCAAAGAACTTAGACAAATTCTTAGCTAGCAGGATTAATATAATCCTTTACCCTGAACTACATATCCATAAATCCCATCTACATTCTTACCCCTGACTTAGGAATAGGGAAAGCTCTCACAGAGGAAAGAAATACAAAGTTAGGATGAATGACCAGCCAGGAGTCAGTCAAAAATCTGAATAAAAGGAGCTGCAGACAAATCCCCAAGCAATTCACATTCTAATTCTCCCTACTTGTCCAGAGTGGCTTTCTGTCATCTTTTGTTCTTTACTTTCTGTCATCTTTTATTCCATCTTCTCTGTTTTATCGTGGCTGTTGTTATAACCTATGTAACTGCCTCCATTTTGTAACTAGAACAGCTATTTTGTTATAAAACTCTGTACGTTTCTGTTATAACCTATGTGATTGACTCCATTTTGTAACCAGAATAGCCATTCTATTATACACCTCTATCCATTTCCACTGTGATTTTGTTATCGAAAACTGTTTGTTATAAGCTGACAATTTAGGCTCCATTTTGATGACTCAGGCCATCCTCTAGAACCCTGAACACAGTTTGTTAATGTTCAAACCATTCCTTTGTTCTAAACCACAGCCTGTTAAAGGTTAAAGTCTAAACTATTTCTTTGCCCTACAGCTCATCACACAATGTGTTTTGCCTTAAAGTCGAATGACTGTTCTAGGATATAACCTCCCCATTCACAAAATTATCTTAATATCCAACTTGTGACAAACTATGATCAACACCATGCCATAGAATTTAATTGTTTGTTCCTACAATTGTGACTACATGTTGAAAGAATGTAACCTGTTTCCCTGACCCCTGTGTTGCATTTCTCTTGTGCTCAAGCCGCAAGACCATCCTCTTTTGCAGTTTTCAGTTTTAAAATCCCCTGCATCTCCCTACCTCAGCATGTACCTACTTGGAGACAAGAGTATGGGCCGCTGCTGAGCTCAGCTAAATAAAGCACTTTAAGGTTGGTTCGTTGATTTTTTTTTTAGTATTATTATTTTTTCATATTTTTATTGAGAAACAAATAGCAATGAGACATCCTCAAATCAAACTAGTAGGACAGTTTCAATAATGAGTTCACTGTTTTCCTAGTGGTTAATTGTTGTACAAGATGAAGACACGACATTCTATTTACAAACACTATTAGAATAGATCCCTGTATTCATTGAATCAAGAGAACATAGCTGAATACCCATTCCAACCATTCTGAACACACTGACACAAAATGGTCATTCATCTGTATCCCCCCTACTGTTTAGTCCTGTCAATTAAATAATATAGGTGTGTGAGTTCAGCAAAATATTGCCAAATAGTCCAGTAGTCTATAATAGTATTGGGTTCTTCGTATGTCTAGCAATGTTAGAAGTTGTTGACTTGAGCCCTCCACAGCTCTGCATAATAATATCGTTTTACTTCACTTTCATATTTTTCTGCTGGATGCTTATGACCAAGATAAAGCAAGACCTATGTAACAAGAAATATAGCTTTTGTATCTGATTAAGGTCAGCCAAATCCACTCAGGATTCATCCTGAGACCCTGTACCACAGTTTGCAGATACTTCATCTGTGTCAGCCATGTGGATGATTCACAGCTATCACCCAACCAACCTGCTCTCTGTGAAAGCCTGAGAGAATGTTTTCTCTCCAAGTGACTCTCCTTAGGCACACTCCACATCCTTTCCTTTTTGGCCCTATAGTCTCTTTGATCACAACTGAGCCGCATGATGTTACAGTACAGGTTCTCTTAAGTTCTGGGTCTTAGTTGATCTTGAAAGGCTAGGGCCAAAATATTGGCTGTCCCTGTGGCCCTCCTTTTTCTCTAATTTTAGGTCTGCAAACCTTGGTGGTTAACCCTCCAGAAGAAAAGCTTATTGTTATTAACATACATCCTAGACTTTTGAGCTTAACCTCACTATCTGTCTGAACATCAAACATCTTAGGCCCAACATGAAACAGGTATTCCTCATCAAGCATTGACATGTTAAACTTCAAGTCCTTGCAAAATATATTGTAAAAAATTAAAATATATTTTAAAAATAGGAATAAATAATTATATATGTTTACATATAAGTTTAGAAATCCAACCATATACAGCATTGTAGCAGGACAGTCCCACATCACTCCTTTTCCTCTCTCCTGCCTTCATTTGCCACGCCCCTCCTTTCTAAACAAACATTTACCCAAGAGACACCTCGGTAGTAACTGGCATGTCCTGACAAGCAGCACTTATTCAGAAGACCAGAATGACAGGCACTTGCAGCCTGAACCTACTACTACAGATTGTCATCTTCAGTGCAGTTGCTTAGTTCACAGGTATCAGCATTTATAGTTAGTCAGGGTGAGAATCCTTCCAATCAACTGCTACATTCGAAAATCTTCTGAAGATTCTGAAGATAATTGGGTGTTCCAGCTCCTCTGTGCTCACTTCAGTTTTTGATTTTTGGGTTACAACACTGTGAGCTCCATATTCTGGCCATAGTGAGGCAGTGAGTGGGACAGCGGTTTGCTGTTTATACCTGGGCCTTCCAGTGAGGCCTGGTCCACACAGTGCATAGCCCTGCCCTCTACAGAAGTTTTATTTTTAGGGACATTACCAAATATATTTCAATATGTAAAGTTAACCATTTTATAATTTTTAGCACACTGAAAATAATTTCAGTAAAGAACCGTTTCCGTTAGAATAGACACTTTATCTGATTTGGGGTAAAGTTTATGGCCTTTAGATATTTTTAGTTCTTTCATTTCATTTCCTCCAGCAACTCTGCATGGCTGAATATATAAAGTGAACCCAAGGTGGTCCCTGAAGATGTAGGACCTCTTCCTTCACCTTCTTTGGGCACTATTGCCCTTCATTTCCAGAGTTCTTGGCAGCCCTTCCTCACACATATGTCATCTACTTTGGTTCTTAGCTGTTCCCACACTCTTGTGTTAGCAGGCATTACTTCTTCCTGCTATCTATTCCTAAATCCTCAGGTCTGGCTTTATTGTTTATCATCTCTGTAGATTCTGATGTCTATTTTCTGTACCAGTTATGACAGTTGTGCTAAGGGCAAAGCCCTTCCCCATCTTGCACCTTACATCTTTCTGTAGATCTTGATCATTTTTCCTTCCGCATTGCAAATCCATTTGCACTTATTACCCAATTTTACATTCCAATTGCTCATGGGATGCATTATAGTCAATTTTAACCAATTCCTCTGCCTCTAGACCTGAAGATCCTGAATACGTATATCTAAATGGAAGACTTGGCACTGGTAGATGGGCTCTCACTGGTAGCCTCTCATCTCCATGTCTCCTCCCGTGCTTCAGCTTACATTCTAAAATTCCTTATTGTGGGAGCATGTGCAGAATCCCAACAACACCAATTCCTTTCTGACCCATGCATCATCTTATATTCTTCCTCTGCCTAGGATATTTTTACCTAACTAGACCTACACTTTAAGACTCAGCTTAAAACCTATATCAACATGAATTATTCTCCATCCCCTTTTCTCAAAATTCTACTAGAAAGTTTAGTTATCTGCATCATCCTACAACATTTTATTTTGTTTTAGTTTGTATTTTAAGAAAAAGTCTACAGGGTGTTCAGAGGCTCACTACTAGATGGGACTCATAGTGATCTCCTGGTTACAGCCTCCCAAGATCTGAGATTACAGGCATGTACCACCACACCCGGACTCAATTGCCATCTCAGCACACCCCCAGGGCAGGGCCAGCAGGACAGGCCCAGGGATTGCCCCTGAATTTGCCTGCAAGTGCTTTAATCTGCTGAGCTATTTGGCCAGGCCTCCCACAACATTTTAAATGTAAATCATAGAGCTGTCATAATAGGTGGAGAGACACACATGTATAACATCACTTTAATTTTTGTCTTTTAATTTCAATCACAAGCACAATGACTGCTAGATAATAGTCACTTGAAACATCTGTTGACATACTGAATTCTAAGAACAGATGTTCAACTATTTAGTACTGAGTTCATGCTGGTTCTTTTGCTTGGAGTTGATATGAAATTCATGGATTGAAATAGCTGACATTTACAGTGCTTCTTCTGTACTGTACACATGCACACACATATACTCAAAACACAAAATTTTCCAAGTAATTTTGTAATAGAAAAGCATAACCTATTATATTGTCCTTTTTCCTGTTCTGGTACATAAAATATTTCCTCTATTCATCCTCTCAAATAGCAGTATTTTCTTATATAGTCATATATTTCCGTTGTGAAGAAGGAATTCTTTTAAATTTATCAATATATTTCAATGAATTCATCTTTTGCTTTTGTTCATAGTTGATCCTAATCAATGACCTACCTTTACTTTCCAAAAAGTATTTCTTTCCTGAACATCAGCTCTTCCATTCTCTGTACAATCATTCCTTTTTCAAAGTCCCAGAAATCCTTAAGAAAAAGAAAACTTAAATTACTCGAATACACTCTTATAACTTCTAGAAAAGTGGTGAATTTATCTCACCTTTTACTATGGTTACCATGTCCCTAGTGTGTAGCAGTGTCTCTCCATCAATTTAGCTTAAATTTTCTGTCACTGGTCTATTCCAGAGCTTTTTATGAAGGTGAGTAAATGTAGAAAGACAGTATGGTTAGAAAATCACATATTGGACATAACAAAGCTGTCTTTTTGGAAAATTGCTGAATTACTTCCGACAATGTGAAAAATCCATTCCTAAACCCTTAACAAGTGTCCTTCTTCTGATATATTTCCTTAAGACACTCAAGCAATGCTGTGAAAACCATCCTTAATGGTTTCCTAAAGTGTAGATTGCTGAAAGGATCAGAATCCCATTTGCCACTCTTCACACCTTTTTGCTTACTGCCAGTTGCTATTCTCCAGCCCAGGTTCTCCACCAAATCTCTCTGGTTTCCCCACTATTAGGTGCAGAATTCTTAGCAACCTAGTTTTGCTTCCTTATATATACATAAAACAAAGTTTTATATTAACAGACTAAATCAAGCATTGGATATTTTTTCCATCCTGCCACCTAAACAGAATCAATTTTGTAAGTGATCACTATAAAGTAAACTCCAGACTTGATTTCATGATTCTATGAATGAATAGAAAATCAAAAGCAAGCAAATTTCATTTAATTTGCTAATGAATATTACACTAAGGGAAAGCAAATATACTGGTATGGAATATGGTAATTCTTAAATAAATGCCTGAACATTAATAATATTTTTCTTATTCAATAGAGAAAAAAACTGATTAAAGTCATAGAATTTCATGAATTTTTTTCCGACTCATTCATTGCAAAGCCCTTTGATCTGACAGGATGGCTAAATCCAAGTTTCAGTTTATGAACATTTAGAACTTGTATCATAAAACAGGATTAATAATACTGCATATTTGTTTTATATTTAATCTTCATGATTTCCCGCTATTTACTATGTGTCTGGAATGGCTAGTTTTTCCATCTTCAGTTGTATTGAGAGAAATCCTCTTGGTTGGACATTTTCTCAGTCAACCCTCCATCGAGCCTTTTCCAATCAGAGACACTCTTCTTGACATACCTGTTATCACTTTTCCTTTGTACCAAAAACACATTATATTTTTCTATCAGAGTGTTTTTCTTTACTATTCTGTGATGAATATATCTCTTGTATTTCTAGAACAGTAGATAATATGATAGCCCCAACTTGGTATCCTCTTAGTGTTAAGGTTTGTAGTCATCACATGATAAACACTCAGTATTGGATTCTCATTGGCTTGAGTAAATGTGCACTCTGTATTTCTTATACATAGTTTATGTCATCCTTACATTCTTCAATAACTACTGCTACTGTGACTAGTTCTGTGATTGAAACTTTTGTACAGGTAATCCAGAGCTAGTGTAGAGGCCTGCATGCACATCTTCAGCACTATGGAAGACTGAGGTTGGAGGACTGCAAGTTGAGGCTTAGCCTGGGTAATTTAAAGATTCAGTAAAATTCTATTTAACAAAAAAAGAAAAAGGGCTGTGGATGTAGTTGAGAGCAAAGCCTCAGGGTTCAGTCCTCAGTACAAAGAAAGAAAAAGAGGAAGGGAAAGAGAAGAAAGGAGTCAAAGCAAGCAAAAGAAAGTATAGTCAATCACTCTTAATCTGTTGTTGTGATGAAATCTTATGCACAGTCACATTAGATAGAGAGAGATTCTATAAAATCCCAATTGTTTCACCCCTGAGCTGCTGGAATATTGTAACCCAGGTTTCAGATCTGTAAGATAAGAATCATTAAAGGTCTAAATGCCACCCACATTATAAAGTCAAAATCTTCAAAAATTTGGAGGCACAAATGTTCACTTCTAAATTATGATTCACTGAAACAGAGAGGAATAGTAAAGGACTATTGTTTTAAGTCACTGAACATTCTCACAGGCTTTCACAGAGAGCAAATTGGTCAAGCAATGTCCATGACTTATCCACATGGCAACACTGAAAAAGGATCTGAAAACTGTGGTTCAGGGTTTTAGGGTAAGTCATGAGAGGATTTGACTGACCTTGTCAGATACAAAAGTTACATTTCTTGTTATATAGGTCTTACTTTATCTTGGTCTTAGCCATCCAGCAGAAAAGTATAAAAACAAGTTATAAAACATAAAGCCATATTGATAGGCTGAGCTGTAAAAGGCTCAAGTCAACAACTTTTGGCATTGCTAGTCCTATAGATAACCCACTACTATTATGGACTACTAGACTATATTTGAATATTTTGCTAAATTCATACACATACAATATTTAAATGGCAATGGAATTCATACACTGACAAAACTAAAAAAAAAAAGGATACAAATGAAGAAACATTTTCTATCTGTATACTCAAAATCGTTAGGATAGATATACGCAACTTTCTCTTAATTTAAGGAATAGAAAGATTTATACTAATAGGATATCATGTCTGCATCTTGTACTATGAATAATCACTAAGAGGAGAACAATATAAAATGTATTAATTATTGAAACTGTCCTACTAATTGGTTTTGAAACTGCCTCATTGCTGTTTGCTTCTCAATAAAATTGTTAAAAATATTTTTGTGAATATCATATGATTTTAATAGTAGATATATGTAAATTGCAGAAATTCCTCATACATAGTCTTACATATATCATGAAAACAGTAAAGTCAAATGAAATAGCTTGTGTTAATTTCAAATTAGGAAAGCAGTATTATATGCTGGGTCCTCTAGATAATGTTTCATTCTACAAGAATAATTTAGCCTAAAAGCAAATAAGGTCATAATTATTGCATCATAAAGAATTATAAAACAAATAAAATGAGTATAATCTAACTAATCCTACTTATTCATAGTTGCATAATTTTCAAATCATATACTTCAGATCTTATATAATCAGGTACTAGCCTTGGAAAACACACTGCTACTCCTTTCAGCTTTCAATATATTTGGAAATTTTCATGTTTTTCAAAAGAAAAAAATTATAAAAAGAAACTTAAATTAAAATATTCTGAAGCCTGGGCAAGGTGGTGAACACCTGTAATCCCAGGAGGGAAGGCTGAAGCAGGAGGACCACTATGAATTCAACCTGTGAAGTGAGATCCTGTACCAAATACATAAAATTAAAAAAAATCTAAATCACACCAGCAATTTTAATATCCTATATTAGACTGAAAAAATAAGTCTCACAAAACTTCTTTTGTCACTCTCATATGCTTAACATATTAACTTAGTGAAAACTTACTGTCATTATTCTAACATTATAAATGTGATCCAGCTGGAGATAATGTAGTGGACTAAGTACCTGCTTAGGCAAGCACAGGGACAGGGGTTTGATCCCCAGCATCTCAGACCACTCTCAGGCACACTGCACCAACCACAGAGACCAAGCATGTTGTCACATGCCTGTCACAACAGCACTGAGGAGCCTGGAAAAAGAAGGATCACTTCTATGGGCCCGAGCTGCATAGTGAGACCCTGTATCAAATACATAAAAAAATCAACCAATAAATAAATAAATACATGTGATCTAGAGAGAAATTCTAAATTGTTCTGCATTGGATCTTGTTTTCTCTGATTGCTAGATTCCTACAAGCTAGGCTTGAAAAAGCCCCAGTGAAATTTCTATAAGATGAGAAATGACACAAAGAAAGGTCCCATCTGTCTTAGCCACCTCACCAGTTGTAGATGGCATCACATACATTTAAGATCAATCATCCAAGCCTCAGCTAAACTGGCTCAAAGTAGAAATGCTAACAAATCAGAGAATATCACACAAACAATATTTATTGTGTTAATCTATTACTCTGGGGGTGGATGGGTATGCTTCTAAGAATTCATTAGATGATGTTTTATTTTGCATAAATCACGTAAAATTATACACATTCCATCTACCTCTCTAACTCTCCTGTACTGAAATATAATATTTGCCAGACCAAGTCTGTTTTCTTTTCAGTGTTCATTACTGGAAATCACTTTCGTGGTGTAATTACAGGCGTGATGACAGTGCCTGATTTTGAAGCCAACCAAGCTGCTGAACCTACATTCACTTGACCAGCTAGGTCAGTGAAAATAAATGACTTTCTTTGACAAGAATTGGCTTGGCTCCCTTAATAGTATCATTTTATAGCCCTAGTTCAAGGACATGATTGTACTGGGCAGGGGCACATTGCTGATAAACATACCACAGATAAATAGTTGGCTTGCAGCTGACACAATCTTTATTTTCCCATATAAGAGATTCCAAGAAGTTTTATTCTTCTGGTTGGCCTGAAGGTCAAACTTCATTAAGAGGTCAAGATAATGGTTTGGCTAAGTTTAGGAAAGAAACTGCATAAATTTTTCTTTTCAGAAACAGCGTATTTAGAGCTGGAGACCTTATTTACAGTCCACGATTGCTTGATGTATTCTGAAAGTAAAAAATGCTTTTCTTTCGTTCTTAAATTTGCAAAGAAAGCTAGGCATATCTCTTGCTCTGCCTGGTATGCTATGGAAAATATCTCATTTTATTTATATATTTTATCTTCAATCAATAGTTTTACAACATGATGTCAAAAATTCAGGTACCTTCATATATTTCAGATGTCAAATTGTATCCAACACTCTATCATAGATTACCTACAAACACTGCCTTCACAATAGCTATTATGTAGCTCACAGGCACGACGAAGCTAAGATCACACTTTGGGACTGAATAATCTGACAACTTTTCATTTAAAAATAATAAAGAGCTCACAAGGTGTGGTGTGCCCTACATGTTTCATTTCATAGTGCTTCTGTACCTCCAGCCTGCACTATTCTCTCCCTGACATGTTGCATGTCAGAGAGTGAGTTTCCTCAGGGAAAGTAAATCAGATTTCTGCCTGGAGTGCAAACTGACTAATAATAATCATCACCCTAAAGGAGTCTGTAGTGTTGGGGACCAAACGTGCTATCTGGTTGTTATGGCAACCAGGATTTGACAAAGGATGCCTAGTTGGGAGGGGCAGACACCAGTATCCCAAAGCCGATTCTTCTCTCAAGCTTTTCCCAGCAGAATGATTTTCTATCATTCCTAAAATGGGTGCAAATGACAAATTGTAGGCTTTGTATGCACAAGGGAGTATTTTTTTTTAACAAAAGTTGCCACTTTCCCCTTTTCATTGGACTAATATGGGCAAAAGGAGAGTGCATAGGCCCTTGCAGGTGCATGGAAATGCCATAGAAAGTTTATGCAGTTAGATCGAAATTCTTTGGGGTATGAGTTTGCAAAGCTACTGACCAAAGGGCTATTGAATCTGGACAGCTGATTAATATCTTTGCCCTCAATTCCCTTTTCTGGTGCTTCACACTGGCATCCTCTCACATAAGTTTTAGGGAATATGGACCCTGGCAGGATTGACAGGAGAGATGAGCAGCCAACATCTCTTGATGCCTTGCCACCTGTCCGGCACGATGACAGAGTGAGGGGGTCAGGCCCCACGGACAGGAATGTAACTGGCCAACTGGAAGGAAGGCCCTAGGACCCCAGCAAACCTGGGTTTTATTAACTTGTGCAGAGGGAAGTGGCTACAGGTGAGTGACACGAGGATGGTGGGAAGTGCATCAGGGCTGAGAGCCGGGTGATGTGGGGGGCATGGCAGCACCTCTGCAAGGAGAGCTCCACAGAACGAGGCCCAGACTGCAGCACCAGGCAGCCTCTAACTTTGGAAGAGTCTGAGGAAACAGTTTGAAGAGGGATTTTGTTCTTCTGCTTCATGACTTTAGCTTTGACATCTGACCTTTCTGCCCTGGGGTGCCACAAACTCTTTCTCCATGCTAAGTCCCACCTAACAGTTTTGCATCTTCCATCTCAGGGCCTTGCTCAGGCTTAGGAGTAGGGAACTGTAGGACCCACTGACCTGTGGTACTGCTTCAAAGGCTACGCATCATCACATGGGGTCCTCACCTGAACTTCTGTGCCAGCCTGGGTGCATACACTGGGTTTCTGAGGCTCAGCATGTGCTGAACCCTCCGAGTACAGCCAAGGACCCCTAGGCCTCAGGTCCTGCCACTCTGCCTTCACTCACATGCCTAATTCCTCATATCCCAAGCTCCCCAAGTGCCCCAGTGGTGCCCACACCCGACATCAGCCTGTCATTCTGCTCTGGCCAGGCCAGAGGATTCCACAGCCCCCTGGGAGCCCCTGCCCCACAACCCTGTGCTGATCCCCATGACTGCACCCCTACCCCAGCTGCTGCCCCCTCCCTCAATTGCCCATAGCTGATATGGGATATGGCTAATGAAATTTATTGAAGAAAAAACTTGGGCCAGGCAGATAGCTCAGTAGAATAAGCACCTCCCTGTCAAGTGCAAGGTCCTGAGTTCCCTGGTTATGCAAAAAAAAAAAAAAAAAAAAAAAAAAAAATCTTTGATTCAACTATTGGATAAACCTGACCAAACACATAGGACCTCCTGACCTGCACAGCTCTTGTCTCATCTGACCCTGGTCAGAGGCCCACAGATCTGCTTCTGGCCAGGTCAGTGATAATGGCAAGACTCGCTCACTTCAGGCAACCACCACTGGGTGGCCCTGCTCTATGGCCAGCAAAGGATACACATAAGACACTGGAAAGGATGACAGGGAACACCCCACCACACAAACTGAGTTACAAACAGCATGGACAGAACATCAAAGCCAAGAGCCCAGCCTTCTCCCTGCATCTCTGGTCCAGTTACTTCTGTCCAAAGTTGTATCTCAGTCATGGTCACAGTCACAGGGTGACTCCATCCTTCCCTCCTCCTGGGGCCAGTCTCCATGTCTCTGGACAGGACTTGCTCAAATGAAAGCATGTATTCCCCACAAGGACAAGCCTGGATGTACTTCTAGAGAGTAGAGCTTGGACAGGAGTCGGGAGAACCTTGGCTAGCACAGAAGGAAACTCACAGCATGGGCCCAGCCTACAGGTGAACATCTGAGAGGGCTGGGTGGGTGAGCCAGCTCTCTGCCCAGGGTTGATCCACCCCTCTAGGCTTTGCACAACAGGCAGCTAGCATGGGAGTGCTTGTGTGACTTCACCGTGGATCACAAGGGGGCTACAGACACCAGTGGGCTTCCTGGGACACAAAATAATCTGTGCCAGGGTGGCAACAATGAATGGAGAGGTGATGGGGTGGCTGAGAGAGTCAGGCAGCTGTGTGCCTGAGATAGCCTCTTCAGAATACCTCCCTTGGGGGAGACAGAGCAGGAGATAGCACCTTCAGGGACCCTCATCCAGGCTAAAGCTGACCCTCAGGTGTCTCTAGGCCAGCTGCCCAAGTCAGCAGGGTTTGTGATGGGCCTGCCTTTGGCAGCTGCAGCCCTGTTCTCCCTGCAGGAACTGAATAGAACCCCCATCCACACCTCTCCTTCTTTCTGCTTCTGCTCCTGCTCCTGCTCCTGCTGTTCCTGTGCCTCCCCGCCCCCACTCTCCTCTATCTTCTGTTCCTTTTCTTGTTCCTCCTCCTCCTCCTCTGGTGTCCCTGATGAGCTTCCTTCTAACTGTACAGGTCCCCTAGGGACTTGGGTGCAGCGTTCTGGCCTTTACTCACACAGGGGCTCTGGGGTGCCATCTTTCTGGGAGCCTCCAGAGACTTGCAAGTGACCCTGAAGATGGGCTCCACCATGAGCACCCCCTGTCTGCCTTCTTCCTCCAACTTCACGCACTCTGGTCAGGGCAATCCTGGGCCAGGTAGCTATTTTCCCAGTGTGGTCCCAGGGCCAGTGGACATCCCTTGCTCTGAGCCCACAGGGTGGGCATAGTGAGGTGGCTGGGTGGCAGAATAGAAAGTCTGGCCATAATCCCAACTGCACTAACCTCATCCTCTCCCTTGATGAACAGGGTGCTTCCCAAACTCAAAGGGGAACTGAATTCTGCTGCCTCCTGTGAGCCGCAGCTGGCTGTTCCCTCATTATATCTCTGGTGCCTTCAGTCTGGGTCCCTGCTTGCAGGCCTCCCCAAGCCAGCTGAAATTTGTTTGTTTGTTTGTTTATTTATTTTCTTAGGGAAGGGTCTACAGGGTATTCAGGGTCACTACTAGATCAGACTCCTATGATTCACCTGTTTACAGCTTCCCAAGAGCTGGAATTACAGGTAGGTGCTACCACATCCAGTCTCAATGGCCATCTCAATTGAGTCTCAATTGCCATCTCTTCCTGGGGATGGTGCTAACAAGGCAGGCCCAGGGATCAAACCCCTGGCCCCTTTGTGTGGGAGGTTCTCCCAGCTGGTAGAGGCTAAGGGGACAGGGGTAGTGTCTGAGGCTGGCTGCCCTGTCCCTCTGCCCTGATGGGGTGTGTGGCTGCTGGGGCTGCTGGTCTCAGCTCCTTCCTCCACTGGAGAAGGCACTGGTGCCATGTGCCTGGGTGAGCCCTGCCTGCACATGCTGAGCTTGGGCTTCCTAGGGCTTGCAGTGGCTCAAGGCCACAGCCCTTTTCTCATTTCTAGATGCCTTTCCTACTGTTTTCAGCTGACAACCTAACAGACCGAGTGTGGCTGCCCCTTATCCTGGCTACACAGCATCAGCTGCTGCTTCTTGGCTGATGGGACCCCTACCTGCATCAGTGATGGCATCAGTGATGCCAAAGCTGGTGATGGCAAGAGACTCTGAGCCACACGGGCACCAGCAAGGGCTTTCTCCTATCTGCCCAAAGCTCAACAGCTACTTTCCATTTGTCTCCACTTCTCCTTCATCCTGGCCACAGTGTTCTCCCATACCTCCTCTCAAGCGAGCTTCAGCAGTTCCACAAGAGTGGGCATATCTAAGAGCTCTAGCTTGCTCTGGAAGGCAATAGTCAAGGAGGTCCCAGTTAGCATGTGTGTGAGGAGAGCCATGTCTGTGCTCTGTGCTAAAAGTGGGCTTTGCCATGCCACTTTCTGCAGCAGGGGCTCTGGGCACAGCAAGAAAGCACATAGACTATTTCTTCAGATCTCTGATGAATCTGAGGAAACATGGACTTCTTGATCTTAGGGTCCTCCCTGCTGCCATAGATCTTCAGGGTGTCCAGGCATGCTCCACCATGATGGAGTCATTGTGGGCCTAATGAGCCTGTGCAGTGGGCAGTGCCAAGCCTTAGAGGCTCTCTAGCAGGCACCAGGGTGCTTCTCTGCCTCTGACACCTGCTATGCCTGCCCCACCCCAGAGACCTGCTCCATCCTGGCCTTTGCCTGGGCCTAGGATAGGACTTCTGAAAATATTTTCAGTTTCCCACACCACTGTCTCTCTCTCCCAGACTGCAGATCTCCTGACTTGAGTGGACCCACATGCCCCATGCCCACATCCTCCACAGAAAGAGCACTATATAAATCTTTAATTTTCCAGTCCTCAGCTTTCAGGAAGTAAAGCATACTGAGAAACTCTTCATCTGGGATACAAAGTTTGACCATTGCTTCCCATGTGCCTGCCTTGCCTGGTGTACAATTGGGTATCGCAGAATAATTAAGTGTTGGCCAGCTTGATGAAGATGGCCTTAGCATTGTCCTCCTTCCTGAACATTCTGCCTATACATGCTCAAAGGGTACAGGCCTGCTTGTGTAGTCTTCCTGATTTCAGCCTCACTGCACTCCACAGCAATGCCCACAATCAGTAGGGCCTTCTTGGGGTCCAGATCCATCTGTTGCATCAGTCCTCTAGCAGCACCACAGCTAGGGTGCCCTCTTCCCCGGATCAAACACTAAGCACCAATCAGCTCAGAAGTACACTGAGATGCAAAGAATTCTGGGCCAGTGCTAAGCAGGAAGCCAGAACCATCCCAGAGTTCCACATCCAATGAATGCAAATGAGGTGAGAGCATACAGTGCTTGCCCCTTCCCTCTGCCCCCCCCCCCAGAGGAACTGGTCCTGCAGACCGATGGGTTCCCTGGAAAAGCTCCTCCTAGATTACCAGTTCCCCTACTTTTCCTCCTGGTATAGATTCCCGCAGAAAGTTCAGGGACTGGACCATGCCAACTGCAGCTCCCTTTGGTGAAAAGGCAAGGTCAGCAGCCAGCCTGATGTTCACAGACAAGGAAAGGAAAGAGCTCTTTTTTTTTTTAATTTATTTTTTATTTTATTGAAGTACAAATATCAATCAGACAGTTTCAAGACATCTTAACAAGACAGATTCGATAAATTAATACATTACAAACTGTTTTCATAATGTTTTGGTATCATGCAAGGTACATACATGATATTATATTTACAGATATTATTTTAGCAGATGTCTCTTATCAGTAAATTAAGAGTGTAGCTGCTTGCTTATCTTATTTTTTATACCTGAATTATATCAAAAATTCAATAATTATTTTCCTAGTAGATGACCATAGTAATAGAAGCCGACATAATATCCTGTCCAACCACCATTAGTGCAGATCTTGCCTCTCATAGAATTATGTAGAAGCACAGTGTTATCTATCTCAACTGTACTGTCTATACACACACATCATGATTTTTTCCTTCTATACCCCTTCCTTTGTCTACACCTGTCAAAGGTGGGCACTCCATTGACATTCAACTAACTTAGGTGCTTGAACTCAACACCACAATCCATCACAGTCCAGCATTCCACAACAATAGTGAGTTACTCAAAGAAGTTGTCGACTATAGCCATTTACAGCTCACCTTAGTATTATGGCCCCGCGATGTATACTTCATTTTTATACTTTTCTGCTGGGTGTTAAGACCTAGGTAGAGCAAGACTTATATACCAATACATGTACTTTATATTTCTTATGTGGTCAGTGAAGTCCTCTCAGGGTTTATCTTGTAGTCCTGTACACTATGGAGCCACAGAGGAAAGAGATTGAAGTTCTATAGTGTGCCTGGGGAGAGTCACATGAAGAGAAAACTTTCTCTCAAGCTCTCATGGAGAGCAAACTGGTCAAGCATTGGCCATGACTCATCCACATGGATGACACAGACAAAGGATCTACAGAATAATGTACAAGAGCTCTTCCTACAGCAGAGAATAGGAGGACAACCTGCTGTGCTTGGGGCTGGGCCCAACCAGTGTCAAAGAGGGCTGCAGGAGATGTTTCCCTATTTCTTGGAAAACACTTGCTAGACAGGAAAGAAGCTGGGCAAGCTGTTTACAATGTAATACCGAGGCATTCTAGAATAGGAGTAAGCCATACAGTAAGGTTGTGGCCTTGGGCTCCAAGGAATGGAGTGATCATCTTAGCGACAATCGACAGAGGGAGAGGCAGGGGTAGTGAGCACAGTGAAGCGAGCAGCCAGCAAGGAGTATGCACTGAGAAAACAGCTTCTGCTTTCGGACTGGAATCCTGAGCCAGAAGGCCTTGCATTTGTATTTGTTGTAGGGGACAGACAACTGTCGCCCTCAGTGTTGTTCTTCTCTTTGCCCAAGTACTCCTGGCCCACCTCAGTGCTCCTCACCCTAGGGCAGTGGCTCCATGGGCAGCAGCCTAGAGGCTTGCATAGAGGCCTAGCTCAGTCTGCTCAAGTAGGTCCTGCTCCTCAGGATCTGTTCACAGCCCTCTTGAGGGCCAATTGACTTTACACAAGTACCCACAATTACTCTTGTATACTAATATGTTCGATTTTATATCATGGCTGGGCCACAAAGGCCTGAGGGAGACCCCCCAACTGTCCCTCATTAAGCCCCACCCACCACAAGCCCCACCTAGACCTGCCCCACCCCCACATCAAGCTCGGGCTCTTCCTAAGACCCCACCCCACTACAGTCCAAGCTCTGTCATCATTATCAGTCTGGCACTGCCACCAGCTCTGCTCGGCCACCATGCCCCACTGTCACTCATGTCCACACTCAGCTCCTACTGCATTCCTCAGTGTTCCCAGCTCCTCCCTCTCCCATGGTGCAGATCCTGGTGGTGCCTACCCATTCTTCGCTGAGGCAGGAGGACTGCTGGAGGTCATACACCCAAGGCCTGCTTGGGTAACATAGCTAGCACAGTGTAAGAACCCTAAGGAGCCCCCCACCAGTTGCATACACATCCCACCTCACAGATTCCCTGTGACCAACTCCTGTACTTCTGGAGGTAAATGCAGAGGAAGGGGCCAGTCTGAATGGACCCTTCTGAACTTTATTGTCCCTAGTGGGCTCTGGTTTCCAGTGAAGGGTAACCTGAGAAAGTTCCTCACATCTGAGTTTCCCACTGTGCCCTAGGCCTAGTTCCCAACCTGCAGGAGAGGCCTCAAGGTGAGAGCTCCGCCCAGCCTCCTGGCACTGCACATGTGCCTTTCACACTCCTGCAACACTTTGGTGTCTCGCTCTTGCCCCCTACAAACAAGCAGGATCCTATCTCTGCCTTCTGCCTCTGCCTCTGCCTGTTCCTACCCTACCGCACCTCGGGTAAGCCCAGGATTTGAAGTAACCAAGAAGCACCTTTTGGGTACAGGGTAGATCCAACCCAGTTCTAAGCTGACTCAATGGAGACCATCAGCTGCACGTATCCTGCAATAGCCAGCAGCCATATCGGCTCCCATTTTACATAGCGCCCCTCATTAGACATTTGTGTATTCAAAGTCAGGCGAGAGCACCTATGTAAAGCTCAGGGCCAGGTGCAAACTGCAGCTGCAGGCATCAAGTACAAAACGGCACCAAATACCGCACCAGTGCAAAGTGAGGAGCCACTTGGAAAATGCAGGCCTGGGTAAACAGTGACAGCCAGGGGCAAAATATGCCTACTCACAAACCTCAGGCCTAGGTACAAGGTAATAGTTCCATGGGTGCTTACTAACTTAAAAAGGCCTGGTCCCTGTATATTTTGATTTTACATATTTATTTTTGCACAGAAGGAATCCAATCCAGGGTATTCACATGGAACTAAGGTCCCCTGGCCCTGTGTGCCCTTGTTCATTCATTCATTTGTTTAGACAGAGTCTCCTCTCCCTAGGTCAGGAAATTGCCTAGGCTGGGCTCCAAGTCTAGGCTCAACAACCATAGTGCAAATATTGCAGAGAAATTAGAAACTATGCAGTTTCTTGCAGATACCATTTGACCACAACGTGACACAGGGAGGCATTTCCAGTGTGCATATGATGGTGATGAGGTCCACTTAGAACAGCAATGAACTCAATAGAATACGCAAGATGTGTGGTTGGCAGGGCCCCCCATACAAGAGAAGTTCTGTGAAACAGGTCCACAAGCTAAAGAGAACTGAAGTCCACCACTGTGACCAGCCTGGCTTATCTCAGGTTAAGCAAGATTGCTTACAAAGCAAACAAATGAAAGCTCTATGGTTTAGAGCCAATTGTGGTGGCACATGCCTATAATCCCAGCACTTGGAAGGCTGAGACAGGAGGATCACCTTAAGTTAAGGCCACCCTGGGCTATGTAATAAGATCCTATCTCCAACATACCAATAAACACAATGCAAGAGGGTGGGAACCAGCCAGCCCATGATGGTTTGCACCCAGCAGAATGGGCGCAGCCAACAGCATTAGTTAAGAGACAATGCTAGTTACTCTGTTTCTCCTAGAAGTAGAGCCTGAATTTGGCTGTCACTTGGAACCTGTTGTAGAGGTCCAAATGGGAATCAGCACTTTTTGAAATTGGAATTGCTGTATTCATAGTTTATCATGATGAACTGCCAATAGAAGCCTTATGATTTTAAGATCTATTACCAAAGAAGACTTAAGCCAGGACGTACCCAAAAATGCTTAAGGAGAAGGAAGATCAAGAGGCCAGTGGCAGTGATAAAAGTGGATATGATGGTGAAGCTGAGTCCTCCCCCACCAGAGAAGTCATCCTCAAGGGAGTTTCTGGAGGAGTTCTGCTCACCTGAAGCACACACAGCCACTTGCCTTTCTCCTGTTACTGTTGCAGACACTGCAGCAACACGCCTACTCCTCTGGCCCAGCCAGGCATCTCTGGCATGCGCACTGTGCATCAAGCATGGGCAATGTGAACAGCACTTTCTGCAGGGTCTGCCCACAGCCAAGGCCTGAAGGACAGAATCCTGCACCCACCCCCTGCACTGCGGCTCATCTGGGACCCGAGCTCCACCGGGAGGGACCAGGACACTTCCCTTTGGAATTTGCAGTCAGACTTTGAAGAGATTCTGAACGCTGAGCAAATTTCTATGTCTGTTCTCAAACTGTTCCTCATAAACAACTAGAGTATTAAACATATATGTAGTACGTTACCTTTGAGTTTTTGTATTTAAACGATTTCACGGTTCAACAGATTTTTATTGTAAAGATATATGCCCTCCTTTTCACAGTAAAATGCTTTATGGAAAAAAAAAAAAAACTTTTATGCCTGATTTATTTCACTTAACATTATAGCCTGAAGACACACCGTTCACCAGCAAGGGAGGCGAGAGCTGGAGGGAACAGAAAAAAAAAAAAAAAAGGACAAAGATTTCGAGTTGCTATGAACGTGTTCGAGCTCTCCACAGTTGATGGCATCGTTCAGTGATGCCAACATGGGCTGAGACTTTGTTTTAAGAAAAGAACTGCTTTAACCTAATTTAAATATCAACTTATTTATTTTGGAGAAGCGAGCCTTCTTAACATCTCTTTCAGACTACAAAAGCAAACCTATTGACAAAATGGATATGTCAAAACAAAATAAAAGATTGTGAAAGAACTGTTAAAAAAGTTTTGCTTACAAAGGCTGACTTAGAATATCATCAAATAATGAAAGAAGAGGACCCTTCAGCTAATAAAAGCCGTTGAGATTATTGTTCTATAATTAATGAAACCATACTTTGACAAGACTTTATTTCTAGATGGTTATTTCCTCTATAGAATAATTATACTCAACTATATTAAATGATCAGTTATCTCTTGTCAGTACATTACAAAGTTTATGTGATAGTTTTTCTTTGTATGACACATATGTAGCAGTCTTTGGTAGTTTTTTGTTTTTTGGTGCCAGTGATTGAACTCAGGACCTTGTGCTTGCCAGGGAAGCACTTATTCCATGGAGCTATCTCCGCAGCCCCCTAACAGTCTGAAAGGGATTATGTTTTACAGATTTTTAGAAGTCAAAAATATTTTCTTTTGTACTTAGCAATTATCTTTCATATTTCAACTTAAAGCAACTTAGATCTTTTATTTATATCACAGATTTTATAACTTTTATTTATATCCATTTAATTAATAAATTTTAAGGCATTCATTTATTTATTTGAGAGAACACAATACACTCTCCTGATTGTTCAGACAAATGACCTAAAAATCTCTATAAAAGAAATTATAGTAATATTAAAAGCATATTCCATGAGAAGTCTATTAAGCTTTGAGGTAGAGAGGAGCTAAATTTGAAGCCAAAGCTCCACATACACATACGTAATGTTACTTAAGCTAACTGACCAGTTTAAAATCAAGATCTTGTTTTTTATACAGAATGAGAATTAAATTTCTCTGTTAGTATCATTAGAAGATGCTATGAAATAATGTAGTTAGTGTAAAATGTTGGCTTCATTTCATAAGGCTAAATCAATTTAAAAATTTTATGTACTTCTATTTTAACCCTTGAGTTAAAGTGGCTTAGCTGGATTTATCTTTGTATCCATAATATTTTACACCCTATTAATTGATAGTAACTGAAGATCCTTGACGAATTATTAAATGATAAACCTCTATGAGTTATATCCAGAAGAAATTTATGAAAGAAAAAGAAGTCCATTGGAAATATATTTTCTACTGAAAAGATCAGTTTGCCACCACCTCTAGTATTATATCTAATACATGGAAAATACTTTTATTGTAAAAGAAAAGATGGGCTCCAGTCTGTTTAGTAAAATTAGATAATTTGTGAGGCTAAGTGTGCTAGATACAAAGTAATTGCTAAGAACATAGAAAGAATTTCAGAAATTTAATTCATTCTTCATATGTAAAATATTCCAGCTATTCTTTTCTCTTGCAGTCTTTAAAGCTGTTTTACTTATTCCCCCTCTCCCAGCACTCCTCTCACTCCATCTCCAAAATCAACTCCATGTCCCAAGGTATAAGTTTAGCTGCTTTTACCATAATATCTTCCTCCTGTACTTGTGTATATTACTACATTTTACCACCAAAGTTTATCGCTGATAAAAAACAAAAAAGAATTAGCCCCTTGCATTCTTATTTCTGCCGGGAACAACAACAAAAGTTTCTACTCTTAGCCCCAGTGTGTCTGCCTCCCTCTGGTGATTTATATGCTTTTCCAGCTCTGTGGAAATTCTACAGTTCTCTTTTGTATACACTGATGCTGAAATCTATTTCATGGTCATTATATGATGTACTGTAATAATATAATGCTCCTGTATCCCTCCTTTTTAAGGTTTTCAAGCAGAAATACTAGGGAGTTAGTAAAATGCTTTCCACTATGTGAAAATTAGGTAATTCTTTAAAAACTCATTTTATATCTAATTATTTTCATAGGTAAATGGTAGGGTAAATACAACTTGGATAACCCATGGTAAAATTTTTCCCAATAAAATGTGTTATCACTCAATTATGCTTCCTGCAATGCATAGCTTTCAGCCATTTCATACTTATAATTTTGCATTACTGGAAATATTGCATGCACAGGATTGTTTTTAATTTAATATTATAATGCAAGAATTTTCCATGTTTTGTACACTTTTAAAATTTATTTTTAGTGCTTTATGGACTACTTCATGAAATTAGTTTAATTCTTACTTTTCTTAGTTCAGAAAATTCATTCAGTGTGTGCCTCTTGCATCCATATTTTCTTTGGATAATTTCATTAGGATAATCTCCAAGAAGTATATTAGCGGCTTAATGGAAGTGCATATTTTAATAGGTCTTAGCAAACACTGCCACTGTTTCCAAAAAAAAGATTACACCAATTTACCTGGGTACTGAAAACAACCATGGACCTTCTCTCTCTCTCTCTCTCTCTCTCTCTCTCTCTCTCTCTCTCTCTCTCTGTTCTAATTTGCTTCCATAACTTAAAAAAAGTGCTAGCTTGTAAAGGTCCCATTTTCCTTCACAGACTACCATATCAGTGTTTCATTCCCTTCACATCCACAAATATGCGGAGAACACCCTATACAGCTGTGCCCTGAGCTAATCATCAAGAAGGCAAAGAGTGACATAGCAATCCTGCCGGCTAGTAACGCAGTGATAAAAGTACACCTGCTAACAGTATTCTAATCCAGTACAAAAGTGCTCTGCGGGAAGCAGGCAGTGTGGAGAGAGGAGTATAGAAATCACACAAGGCACACGTGGAGCTACTGAAGGAAGGCTTGTGATAGGCTTTATGCAAATGACGTGGCCGTGCTCTGCCCTTGCTTCTGCTAAGCCTTGTATACCTCACCCGCACGTCTCTGAGCTTCCAACGCAAGGATGTGGCTTCGTTAGTCTGGCTCAGTAACCTACACTTCACCATTCTCACCAGAAACCATCTCAGACCTTAAGCAAAGGAAATGAATTATTTTTTTTGTCAAGCCTTTAATTTTTGCCTGTATTGTCAACTATTACCATAGTTTAGGGGTAATGAATTTGGTTACTATTATCCAGTTTCCATTGATTATTTAAATCATTATCAACTGGAGAAGTCTACTCAAACTTGGACATTTTAGAGGATACATATTTTCTGTGAGGCAATTAATGGTTATTGCAAACAATCTAATTTCTGTTCTGCAGTAAGTTGACCAGGCCACACTGTAAGTGAGGATCAGAAGTTCTCAAGGCAAATGTTCCAAATATGAACACAACTTGGACAGGGTAGTCCTATACCCTGTATTTGCCTCTTACTTTTTCATTTAAACCCGACCTCTGCCTCCCTCTTGCAACCAGTAGATGCTTCAGCCTGCTTTGAGCTCCCATTGCACAAGATGAAAACAATCAGCAGGAGCCTTATGTTTAGCTATGTCTTCTACACCTCACTAAATAGTCAGCAACAAAATCCAAGCCATCCAAGCACTTCAACAAAGTGTCATTCTTAGTGATTCAGGTTTCAGAGCAAAAGGAATCAATGCCCTCTAATAAGCCCTGCAGAAAGATACCTTGTGTAGTGGAACTCCCATGCTGTCTCTTTTGGCTCAGAAGGGCTCTCGTAACCCCTTCCTGTTCCCCGACACTCGCCCAGGGGCATCACACCTAGCTCTTCAGACATGACAACCACCCGTGCTTCCACGACCCAACTGCATCCCATCCAGTTGGAAAACATATTGCTGACTTCCCACACCTGCACAATGGCCTACAGGAGGGGGAATTATTCCCTCACAGCTGCATCTTGGAATTGAAGTCCGTTTCATTTACTTGACCCTGGAGCCTTGTCCAAACAAGCTCGCTTGAGCTTTCCCCAGATGGTGGCCATTTGCTTCTGCCTCATTCATTTCCAGTCCCTTAAATCATGGCCCTATGCCAGCTGGCACATGCAAATAGCTTTTTAATGGGAAGATTGCACATCTTCATCCCTAATTTAGTAAATATAAAAAGTGGCGATGGTTTACATGTTGTCTTGTTTTCCCTACATAAGAGCCTATGTTGTATATCTCTGGTGCCTCTTTAAATTAATCAGTCGAGTCAATTGTGTTAATAGAGAAAAAATGGCATGTCTGGATAATAAAAATGACAAACAGATTTGGTTATTATATTGGTTGCTATTGAAATAATAGAGTTACAAAACAAAACAAACGCATTCAGTTGCCCATACAGATACGAATTTATTTTAGCTGTTTGTATCTATGATAAATAATTCTTTGGCTTCTTGGGATGGATTCACTTGGCAGAAATGCTCAGATTGCCTGTGGTTGGGTTACTTTGGTATGTTCTTGTTTTTGGGCCAAGTTGAAGGTGAGTGATTCCTGTGCCATTCTTGGGTGATCCATTCCTAGTACAGCTGACACCATATGAGACCATGTGTGTACACTGAAACATTGAAAGCTCATACTGGAATCATGACCAGTTGTCAATGCAAATAACTTCCTCAAGCTTAACATTAATGGGCCCCCAGTAATAAACTGTACCACATTAAAAGAAGACAATGGAGGGCTGGGGAGATAGCTCAGTGGTCGAAGCACTTTCCTGGCAAGCACAATGACCTATGGTTGTTTCTTAGTAACACATTCTGTGCTAGCCCACCCTGAACTGGCCCCTCAAAGTGGATGTGGTGGCACAAGCCTGTAATCCCAGAACTGGTTGAGGCTAAGACAAGAGGATCACTGTGAGTCCATGCTGCTTAGTGAGACCCTGTATCAAATAAATAAAAAATGATTTTGAAAAATTAAAAAAGAAGACAAATGAACATTTACTTAATAATACACTGTTACAGTCATTGTACACAAACTAAAGAGTAATAATATTGAGAAATTATATAATTGGAACAGTGAATCATTAATGAATTTTGACAGAAAGAATAAAATAAACAGCATATAGTATAACAGACACATACAACATATATACACAAAAAACACATGCACTCACATAAACCAGAATAGAAAAGCATTGAAGTCTCAATGAGACATGAAAACCTTAAATGTATAAAATGGATAAAAGGAAAAGTTAAATTAGCAATTAGTATGAAAAACATTTTAACTTAGTATAGAGGAAACTCCAATTTTGCTTATGACAATAAAAATTTAAAAATCAATTACACTGCCGAGCATTGATGCTCAGCAATATTTTGAACTTTGTGAACACCCAGGATCACAGAAGTGGCCGTGTCTTTTGGACACAATTAAAGCTAATAAAAAAACAAAAAACAAAAAACAAATTGCTGACCAAACACATAAGAGCCAATGAGGGCTGGCATTTGAATATCTAGTAATATATATATATATATATTACTAGATATCTAGTAATATATATATATATATATATATATATATATATATATATATATATATATATCAGAATTGTAATGGTGGCCATTACTGGCAAGACTTAACAAAATCCTGTTCTCTGTGGGTCTCCTCTGACCCTGGCACTTTCTCAGGAAGACCCAGAGGCTACCTTTCCTCCTTTTATGCTCCGATAGGTCCAGGACTCATCTGTAACCATTGAGTGTGCACGGATGACCCGGTTTCATTCCTTAATCCACTCTTTGTTTCCTGGCATGCTGCATTTTGAAGCCTTTACCTGCCTTGAAGCCACCATGCTGTGAGAGAGATCAAGCTATGGAGAAGCTTAGGAAGAAAAGGCAACGAGAGGGCAAGCTCACGTCCACCTGCCATCTGACTTTCACTGTGTAAGGGACTTCAACTAATCCCTTCAGTCAAGCTTTTCTAAAATCTACAGCCACTAACAACTTGAAGAAAAAGAAAGTGAGTGTTTTGATATTTAATCTTCCCAGTTATTTGTTTGGCTTTAGCTCTAACCAAAAGATTTATTTACAAACATTTTTTGGTAAAATTGCAAATGACTTTCTTCAATTTTGCATGAGATTTTAAAATAATTTATTAAGTGCCATGTTGATATTTATTCACTTGGTACCATTATTGCTTTTTATAAATATTCCAGCTTAGATTTTGTCATGAACATATTTATGTTTACATTATTCCAATATAATGTATAGTATATTCTTTAAATATAAGAAGAGGAAGCTAGCTGAATTAATGCGTGATTTATGAATGTTTATTGCATGGATTTGAAAGTAAATAATAAATATTCTGTAAGTAGATGGGAGAAATTAAACAGGCATTAAGTTCACTGAGAAATACATGGTATAGGTTTCCATATTCATTTCAATTGTAACCACAGGAAAAATATATATGAATATAAAGGAAACACAAACTGAATTTATAATAAAGTTGAGCTAATATACTGGAGTTTAGGGCTTAAAATATCCTATCATTATTTGGTTCCATTAACATGTGACAAATTCAACATAATTGACATGCCCTTTTTATGTCTTTGTGAAACACAGAAATATGATTTATTAAAAGTGAAGCATTGAAAAATTAAGTGACTGCTTTAGCTGTCTGTATTTAGGTCATAATCTTTCTCTATTCTGTGAAAAGGAGATTTTTTAAAAATCACAGAAAATTTCAGATCAAATCACATAAGATGAATTGAAATGTTTTAACTTACAACAGTAGTAAATGCTAAGATACTCTCTTGAATGAACAACTAATACTAACAAATATTAGTATTTAAATGATTTTTCCTTTTTTGTTAATTCTTAGTTGAGAAATGAATTTCTTTCATCAAAAATTTGTTTATTCAAGGGCCAGCCAAATAGCTCAGCATATTAAAGTGTCTGCAAGCAGGCATAGGGGCCAGTGGTTCAATCCCCAAGGCTGCCATGCTGGCGTAGTCCCCACAGTACACAGAGAAGGCAATTGAGACATGGCATGGTGGCACACACCTGTAATCCCAGCTCTTGGGAGGCTGTGAACAGGTGGATCACTACAAGTCAGATCTAGTAGTGAGACCCTGAACATCCTGTAGACCCTTCCCTAACATAAAAAAATTGTTTCTTCAATCTTTGAGTTAATTTTCTTCTTGAAAAACAATATTTACAAGTCCTATAATAATAAAGTCCTCAAAGTGGTATGAATACTCCAAGAGTAAAATTTTCAACTACAATAACCTGAAAGTCACTAAAGTATTCACTCTATAATGCATGATCCAGCAGCAAACTCATTTCTTGTAATTTACTGTAATCACCACAGCTTATGGACTGATGTTTTAAAAGGAGATCACCACCAAATGATTTTGTTTTTAGAGATTTTCCATGATTAGCTATTCAGCCTCTTTATGAAAAAACAAGATTACTCATCTTGTTTTATTTTACTTTATTCTATTTATTTTATTTGGTGCCGAGGATTAAACTCAGGACCTTGGGCTTGGCAGGCAGGCGCCTATGCTACAGAGCTATAGCCCTGGCTCTCATTTATCCTATTTTCAGAAGGAGAAATCCTGAGCTCAGAAAAGTCATTTAAGGGCTGAGGAGATAGCTCAACAGACTAAGCATCTGCTTAGTTCAGTTCAGGGCCCGGAGTTTGATCCCGGGCACCACATGCCGAGCTGGCCCCACCACCAGGCACACTGAGCCAGCCACCAAGTCCAAGCATGGTGGCACACACCTGTAATCCCAGAGCTCAGGAGGCTGAAAACAGGAGGATCAATATGATTCTAAGCTCCATCGTGAGACCCTGGACCAAACACATTAAAACAAAGAAAAAGAAAAGGCATTTAACTTTCTTAATGTCACATAATCCTTGCTACACAGTGTCCAACTGCTTTTAACAATTGCATTTTACCGTCTTTTCTTTGAAGGAAAAAACATAATGATATTTTCAATATTCTTATTTGAGCAAAGAATCAGTTATTCCCTTCCCTATTCATGATATTACTTGGCATATTTGTTAATTACCCATGGTAAGCAGTGGTCTAAAAATATTCAATGAAAACTTCCCAGATAAGCTATTTATAAACTTCATTTGAACACCATTTTGTGTACTGTGCTAGTTCATACCATCTTGCATTTCCCCACTCATGATGTAAACTACATCTGTCTTTAGTGCACGCATTCTGTAATGCTACCTGTCTGCTAGTTAGTGACAGAGCACTCCTGATTTTTAGATCAACTGTCTACGTTCTATGTCACAGTGCGTGTGTTCAAGTATTTATTTCACTGAGTAATAGTCCTCAAATCAATACGAGTGATTCAAAGGAGGCAGCAGACCATAAGACACGGAAGGACAGATTAGTTCTGGTGTGGCTGCATTGTGAGATGTCAGAGAAGCACACGACATACTGCAGAGAGTTCAGTACTAAGGTTTCAGGTATCCTCTGGGAATCTTGGGATATATGCCCCGAGGATAAGGGAGGACTTGCAATTCAATTCTATATCACTATTTTGAATACTCATATATTCTTCAACCTTTATCCTAGCTTATGTTATTGTTTCCCACTTTAAATATCCACATTTCAAAAAATATATGAAGACATCTGTTATCAGAGAGGATGTGTTAATTTGTAGCAGAGCAGAGCTTTCTTCACACAACTAGAAAACGCTGATTAAATTAAAAAAACAGAACATATGCATGATATAACAAAATTCTGCAGAAAGTATGGGATTACATTTTTTAAAAAATCAAGAAGACAAGTAGCTCAGTGAGTCCCATCTTACCAGTTTCTTGCCTGCCTATTAAAGCAGACATTTGCCTATGATCTGTGTTTCCCAGGCCAAGAAATTGGAAGAAGACAAATCAGAAATTTAGAATTTGGTTACAGAACAGAATATGCAGGAATTCACTGGAAGCCCTTGGTCAGCTTTCCTTGTGGTGCACGGACTATATTTTGGGATGATGTGGGAGGCTTCAAAGGTCATCTGAACACAACAACAACAAGAGCAAAGACTTGGGTAATGTTGAGAGGTGTTCAGTATTAGGAAAGCCCCGTTCTGGGAGACAACTCCTCCTAAGCCCTCCACTAATCTCTCCCTCAAATATCTTACCAGACATGAAATATTCACAAAGCGACAGGATAAAGCCGGCCATGGACTCTCTCAGGGACAATGGTGGACTCCCCACTAAGAAGAAAATAGAATGTGCAGGCTCTAGTTGAGCTGCACATTTTGCTAGATTGAATCTGACTAAAACTTTGAACGAAAGTCAGACCAACTCTAGAATAATTGAGGTGATCAGTCATTTGTAACATCTGTCACAAAAGGAAGGAGGGCTCTAGCTCAGAAATACTAACGCAAATACATGGGCTTCATTGAAAATTGCACATGGAAGAGCACCCATAAGTGATTTCCAAGAAGGGCTAAACTGAGCCATTGAAAGAATCCCAAGATGAGCTCAGGATTCCTAAGGATGCTTTGCGATACATACGTGGACCCATATAAAGATGTGGGAATAACAACTATAAATCAGTAATTTAAAAAAGATAATACAAAAGTTAATGCAATTCAAAAAATTATTAAAGTATGTCCAAAGGTCTAGTAAACACAAATATATGCTAAATTAATTATTCATGATAGAGATGCAAATGAAAAGCCACAAAGAGACACTCCCACTCAAGAGAAAGGTAATACCATACACTCATGTTAATGACAGAAAAAGGTGAGGTGGACAACTAAGGTGCACAGAAATCAGGATCTTGTGTAGTGTTGCGGGGAATTTATCTGATTTCACCAAGTTTATTCCATGACTCAAAAATATTCCTCCTAGACCGATCAGTACATATGCTGAGAGAAACATAAGCAGCAATCATAACATCTTACACCCAAATGCCTGTCAAGGACAACATTAATAAATGATCTGAGGCTCCTTAATCCACAGAGAGAAGCAATTTTTCTCTAAGTGTTCGAAGTAATTTGTAGAATTTGACAATGTAACATGAAACAAACCAAATACAAGAAAGTTTCTCTTTCGGAGCACCATTGTATAAAATACCAGCCGAAGTAAAGCTTAGCTATGTGTTTACTTTCTAGAATATGATTCCCCTAAAGTAGGTAAAGACAAGGACAGAACACAAGAGGCTTTTGAGATATTGCTAGGTGTTTTGATCTGTGGTATGTGATGCATATTATGTTCATGCTTTTCAATTTTAGCTATACACAATAGTACAGAAGGATTTTACTTAAACAACATGCATAAAATTTGGGTGAAACATGGTACTTTCCAGAAAAGACAGATGATTGTATTGTTTTTAAATGAATAAAGCATTACATTGGTGAGTGAACAGATAAAAGCAGATGTTTGCATTCAAATAAAACTTTATTAATTTTCAAAATACTACAAGTTATGATGCGAACTCATCAGTGGAATCTGCCTAAATTTTAAATTTAGGGCTGACCAAATAGCTTAGTGAATTAAAGTGCCCACAAGCAGGAACAGGGGACAGGGGTTTGATTCCTACACCTGCTGTGCTGGCCCCACCCCTGGGGCATGTTGAGAGGGTCCTTGAGACTGGGTGTGCTGGCATGTGCCTATAATATTAGCACTTGGGAGGCTGGAAACAGGAGAATCACTGAGTCTGATCTAGTAGTGAGAACCTGAACACCCTGTAGACTCTTCCCTAAAAACACACACACGAAAAAAATTAAATGTAAAGAAGGTCAAAAGAGGACTAACACAATAGGGGCTTTTGTTTATTTAATTTTCAAAAGGATGGGCGAACAGAGAGGTAAGGGTGGGCAGAAGAGAGATGAAAAATAAATGAAGAAAAGACAGAGAGCAAGAAGGAGGGAGGGAGAGAGAGAGAGAGAGAGAGAGAGAGAGAGAGAGAGAGAGAGAGAGAGAGAGAGAGAGAGAGAGAGAGAGAGAGAGAGAGAGAGAGAGAGAGAGAGAGATGAAAATAGAGCTTTGAAAATGAGAAAGGTTCCAAGAGCTGGAAGGAGCAGGAGGGAGGAGAGAGAAAGGGGTGGAGAAAAACACATTGCATTCCACACATGTCCTGCCTTTTGCTGATAAATTCAATCTTGTGCTGCAAACATGTTCTAATAAAACATAGAGTTTCTCTTTACAAGTTTTAAATTAGATAGTTCTCAGATATAGCTTTGTCTTTGTTCTTCTAAAGAAAGTGAAAATCATTTTTAATTTCATATTTTATGATTAAACAAGAATGATTTGGGGACTCTAACCACCCAGTGTCCTTGAAATTAAGCCTCTGGTCTTTCTAAAGCAACTTGTGAGTCTCTTTTGTGTTTGCTATGTGAGATGTAATTTCTATAATTGGAGGAACTGACACAGAATGCCTTTTAAAATAATCTGTTTTTTGTTTCTGCAACAGAAAAATCAGAGGCCAAGGAATTTACAAAGCAGTTTATTTTTTTCCCAGCTCTGAAGACAGGGAAGCCCATATCAAGGTTCTTGCATCTGTTCCAGGCTTTTATGCAAATAGCACCATCACAGATTAAAAGCCCATGGCAAGAGAAGACCAGACCAAGTGAGAGCCCAAGCAAGGAGTGGAAGATCCAGTGCAAGCCAGCACAGCTGAAGTTCATTTTGTAACAAATCCATCCTTGTGTAGCCAGACCACTCCTCTGGTAACTGCTCTAGTCCATCATCAGAGCTGAATTCTAGCGACCCAAATGCCTGTCAAGCACCTTGGCTCCTCCAGGACTATCAAAAGGACAAACCTACAAAGTACATTTGTGGAGATCCTCAGAGCACAGCAGTATCTTTTCATTCTGCTACACAGATTTAGACTGAGAGACCCAGTGGTAGTTTTGATCCAGATTACATAAATCTATATAATGGCATGGAATGCAAGATTTTGCTATTATCTTCCTTGTGTCTAATGAACATATTCTTCCATTTTTGTCATTAAATGTTTGTATTAACAACCTTTTGAATCTTGGATTTACTGGTCCTTTTTCCCATGGCCGCTTATTATTATGCAAGGTATTCTATCAAATTATCCCTCCCCATCAACCCTGTTGGAAAAAAAATATACCATGAACATCCATGAAAAAGCTAAACAATTTTTGCTCAATTGTATATTTCTTTTCATGAAGATTATAAGTGAGTATTCATTTTACTTGATAATTTTTTGTTTGTTTTTCAAAAACCCTGTGAGGAAAAATGGCAAAGCAAAATTTCATAACAAAATCATTGGAGAATAATAATACTTAATCCACTGCACATTATTATCTTTAAAGTATTTATTCAAAGTACAAGCTGTGGGCATTAAATTTTTTCCAATAAATGTTAGCCCAAACCCTCCTTTTGTATGATCTAAGAGACACTACTAGTATAACTGATCTGCATATTTCTATGGCTTAAATGTGGGAGGTTGTCTAAAATCCACATATTGGAACTAAAACTAGAAGGCAGTGAGACTGAGCCTGGAGATCTGTTCAGAGGTGACCTGAGATTGAAGGGGGTGCCTCACGCCTTTCATTCTCGGGCTTCCACGGATGAGTACACAGCTTTCACACACCACTGGGCCATAGAGGGGGCAGCAGAGCCTGCTGCCATCATGCAACTGGAAAGCAGCCTCACCAGCCCCTGAATCCACCTGCACGTTTGTCTGGGCTTCTCAGCCTGCAGAACTGCATGAAAACCTAATTATCACTCCTTATAAATCTCCCAGACTCAGGTATTTTGTTATAGAAACATAAATGGACTGAGAATGTACATATATAGTTTAGAATACAATGCACTATATATGAAAATCTGTTTTGAAATATATCACATTATTTTCACATGTATGTAACGTTACTAAGGTCTTTATTTGTATAGCATTACGTTTATGCCATTCTATGATTAAACTTTTTTATACTGTTTCTGCTCAAATCTTAAAACCTGGAGGCAACTATTATAATCACATTTGTGAGAAATTTTCTTTTTTATTTACTTGGATGAATTTAAACAGTATACATGATTGACCCTACTTTCTGCACATAATAATGTACTATAAACATTTGAAGTGACATGAGTTTGGTTTAGTAGGTATCATTTTAGACAGTTAAATGAAATTTTATAACATGGAAACTTCTCTAAACGAAAATCATTTAGGAGGAGTGGGGAAAAGAAATATATCTATGTATGCAAGCAGGATGATGGACAACATTACTGTGGATTTCTGCTGGTCTGTGGAAAGGAGCAGTTGGTGCTTAATTTGTTTTGTTTCCTTTTTCTGATTTCTTTTACGTTTTCTTTTACTAATTTCTTATACCCTCCTTTCTTTCCTTCTTCCAATTTTGCATGCATGTATCTGGTAATCCAAACAACAAACTTGAAGAGAACACTATGTAACACAAAAATAGTGTAAAATTCATATTATTTTTTAGTGAAATTCTGCATTATGTGTAATTTTTATGTTTTAATACTATTCTTTACTCTTTTTAAAAAATAAAAATGAACAAAAGAAACTCATTTAAAGTATTTCATAGTTTTTGCTGAAATTGACAAATACATGCATTTATCTTTGTCCTTATTCAATATTGTTTTCAGAAGATAGATTCAAAGTAGGGATTGTGCTGAATTCATGTCTTGAACATCTTGATACGTGTGTTGTAAAATCACTCATGACAAGTACCCTGGTGTGCAAAAAGATCTTTCTTATATGTTTTGGTGTGGTAAAGTCATTTCCTTTCATTGATGTTTCGTCGAGGTGTCTCTGCCTCGTGGTGGGGGCAACAAGCCTGGACAAGCATGAAAGCCCACAGGAACATCGGCTTCGTCTCCACTCATCTTACTTCTAGAAACCTTTGAGACTTCCAGCCCAAAGGTGAATAATCAGGAGAGGGCATTGATAGTCTGTGAAATGGAAATAAGAGAAACAACAACAATTTGAGCAGCTACTACATTTAGACACTTGAGCACAATATCCAATATCACCATTACACTGAAACTTTATCCTGCAGCTCTCATTTAACCAACATGAAAATTGAGGCTCAGACGGCTTATTTACTAAGGTTAAACTAGTCATAAGCAGCAAGGTTAGTATTCAGATTCACTTTTCTATGCCATTTTAAGTATAACACAATATATTTTAAAGAGATTTTCTTTGAGAGTGGAACAGCCAAACAAACTCCATTCTTTCAGGTCCCACTGAGTAGTTTCAAAATTATTACAGTGGAATAATTTAGAGAAATTCTTTTCCTGGGCTCAAATTATCTTTAATGAAAGCTCCACATTGTATGATCAAAGAGCCCTTAAATCTTAAGTCTTTTAATTTTTATGACTGTTATCTAGAGAAATGGATGTGAAGATGATCAGTCTGTCTAGAATCTAAATTTCTACACCACTAAAATTTATCTAATCAATAAATTACCTCTTAACCATATATTTACATATGGCAGGTTGAAATTTAGAGAGAAATTTCTTAAGGCCGTTCAGCCAACTTAATAGAGATTATCAGAGCTGCAATTTTAAACAAATACATCATATGGGTATTACCAAGATATACACTGAAAGACTTCAATGTACATTGCCATGAGGATTAATTTAGAAATCCTAAATTTGCAGGGCATTTTATTTTAGCTTGCTACTGTAAGTGTAAAATGAAATAAACCCTGATATGCTTAACAAACATAAGCCATTCTCTTTATTGTTTTCTAACAGCCACTCAAGTGGAAATAACAGAAATTGTTGCAAGATGATTTAACCAAACTGCCCATCAAAGGCTAATTGCTGTAATAATTTAGGTGGTAAGTATACATGGTAAATATAGGTGGCTCTGCAACTGCAAATACATATATCAACATCTAGAGCCCTAGGTTCATTTGCATATAATCAGCACTCTGAAGGAAAATTCAGGAAGTCTATGTACCCTCTGCTTCTCACCATAAAGGATGACTCAGATGAAATTCATGTATCCAACATGTTTGTTTGCCAAGTAATGTATTTGGAAAAATATGTTTATTCTTACATGAACTCCAAAACTCCTTATTTTGTCCTTCTGACTCATCTCATTCCGGGACACATTTGACAACTGTGGTTACTTGATTCCACTACACCTTTCACTCTACTAATACAATCTTTGTGCCTTTCTAGTCACAACTTCTGCTCACTATTCATTTTGTGCACTCCTGGAACGTGGCACTTAGACCTTAGCTTTTGGTGTGGAGTACTAGGTTCCACCCTTTACGTCCTGAAATAGACTCTGCCTTTTCATATAAATTGCATCCCCTTGGTAGATCCTACCCACAGTCAACAAGTGAGGTTCATCCAGGTTGGTACACACTGAGGCAGAAATCTTGGGGGCAAGGTAGAGTTCTGTGTACCCCAAGGACTTTTAGTATTTTCTACATTTCTACAACAAGGCATATAAATGTTGAAAGAGATAAACTGAAGGAAAGAAGTTAGTTTTTAATACTCTGTTCATATTCTTCATGAATATTTAACAACAATTATTTATGCATGTTTGTGTATGTGTGTGTGTTTGTGTGTGGGTGTATCTCTTTCCTTTTCTCTCCATATATCTAGTCTTGTCATTTAACAATAAGGATATATTCTTGGAAAACTTTTTTAGGAGATTTTTGTTATTTTTAAAATATCATAGAGTGACCAGGAAGATAATTCAGCAGCATAAGTTCCTGCCTGGCAAAAGCAAAGTCTGGAGTTTGATCCCTGGTACTGAAAAAAAAAAAAATCATAGAGTGTACATCAACAAAGTAATATATCTACCACGCTACAGAGGAACACAGTCCTATAGGACCACTATCAGGTACTAGCTGCTGATAGAAGCATGACTCCATGGTACACACTGCAAGCAGACATATACTATTTAGGAAAGGGTGTACAACATGTACAGGGTCTCAGTGTGCAGATCATACTTACAGTGATCAGTCTTCCTAATTTCAGTCTCCCAGGTGCTGTAATTACAGGCGAGCAGCACCACGCCCAGTCTCAATTGCTGCTTCAATGCGCCCCTGGGCGGGAGCTGGCACTGCAGGCCCAGGGATAGAACTCCTGCCGAAGCAAGCCCTTTAATCCACTGAGCTATTTGTGGATATATATATATATAAATATACATATATATATATATATATATATATATATATATATATATATATGAATATAGAGAGAACATCTTATAACTGGAATTAGATAGTAAATATTTAATCAATATTATTTTAAAATGTAGACATAATTTTACCGCAATTTATCAACTGATTAGATGTATATATGGATGTGTGTAATTTGCTTGGTTTACTTAAAGTATTGGTTCACGTTCTGCTGCAGTATGCACAAAGGTTCCCCTTGCAAGTCCAGTGCCTTAGCAATCACAGCAGAGGAACTATTACCATCTCTTTGCAAGAACCTGAGCTGTTATAATATCAACAGCATGTTCTCTGCAGTTCTTACAGGAATAGGAAATGCCTCAGAGGAGTTACTACTGTGATCTGCAGGTAGCTAAGCCTTCATGGAGTCAATGGAAATGTTATTTTAATGTTAACATCATGGCCCCATATAACTGCTGCTGCCCTCACCGAACAAACAAACAAACAAATAAATAAATGAAATGAAACCCAAAAAGAATGTCATGATCTGATAAAGAACTGAAATTATACTCTCCAAACCTGAGCAAGATTTCTAAGGGATTCACAGTTTGTTCTCAACCTTTCTTCACTCCTCATTCCTCAGGCCACGCTTTCCAGGAAAACAGTCCCAAGCAAACCTGATTAGCACAGTCAGAAGGCTTAAGAGACATCCTAGCAGTTAAAAAAATCCCTTTCAGACCCAATAACTCATTTTATATCACCAACCATCCTGACATCAAGAAAATGGCCTATTGTTCTTTCACGATGACATACTGGTATCTGTCTGGTCCTCAAATTAAGATCAATATAATGTGCTGCTTTGCTATTTGGTGAAATTGTCATAGCCTTGAAAGGCCTCTCTGAGAGCCCGCAATCTACTGTGTTTCGGAGAATACAATCATTCAACCAAACAACCCTCCTTATCATGAAGGCCAGGCATATGCCTGCTTATCCCTAAGTGGCAGGCTTCAGTTTTCTGCCAGCCTATGGAATTATTCAACAAGCCAACTGTCATCTCTTGAGACCTAAAATTTGCCCCTTTGTGATTATAATCGCTGCCTACCAGAGTCCCTGCTTATTCACACTATTCTGGAGCCCATGTGGCAGTGCTTGATGTAACGTCCTCCCCTGGACTGCGAGTGTGAGTGCTAGCACATGCCTCTCAATTTCCTCTGTCCAAGGTCAGGTGTTGTAAATCCAGCCATCTTTTTCACGATAGTGTGACAAATTCTTCTTCGACACTGGGATACAGGAGAGGTAATGGAAGCAACCTGTTACCCTGTGATATGGTGGTATTCCCACTGGGATATTGCTTTTTTATTTCCCTAATCATTTTCAGCCACTTTTATTTTAGGTGAAAACTTTCACCCTACGTGTAGAACTTTACTACGCCCACGATGTGCAGAAGAGATGTTCTGATTCTGTGAAATGTTAATCCTTTTTCCATATTAATGAGTATTTACTTCCATATTAAAGACATACTGTGTGGATTAGAACATAGAACAATTACGACCATATTTTGTAGTTGATTGTACAGCTAACATCTAAAGTTGTATCATCATTTTGTGGGAGGGTTAGAAAAATAAATAAAAATGAAGAAGAATTCTAGTTTTAAGATTATATTTTAAGAAATTATAGAAGCTACGGTGCCTTTTTTTCCCCTCAGGGAAACTCACCCCCCAATTTTTTTAAGAGATACAAAGTCACAAAGCCTTTAAAATAGCTCTGTCCTTGACTTTCACTTATGTAAGGGGCCTATTGCTTTCTATAGAGTCACAGACACCTCTGATTTCTACCCCAAGAATATATAAATATTTCATCCACAATCTATAATGCATCTCTCCCTGTGAGTACGTACCCCCACTCCACCCCATCACTCCTTTGATTTGGCCTAGTCAGTCTGGTTATGCTTCTCACTGCTCCTTCTTTGATTGAAGTGTGTAGAGCCAGGGTTGTGTAAAGACAACCCATGTAAGTTATTCACAGTACTAAAAAATGTCACTTTGGAAAAGCTGATCATTTTTCCCAAACTTAAAAATAAATGTCTTTTATCTTCCCATCTATAAAAAGAAAACAAAACAAATATAGCAAATAATATTTGTTCTTTTTTTTAAGTTGAGAAGGATTTTTTTTTGTGTGTGTGTGTGTGGCTCCGGCTGCCTGAAAGGTGAGTCTAGTAAGGCAGGTGGAGCTGGGGATCCAACCTATGCCTGACTTAATTTTCATGAGCAGGTGCTTACACAACTGAGTTAACCAACAGGCCCCCTGTTTGTTCATATTATCTACACCATTGAAGATCAGAGTTTCTTGAATAAGATAGGTCTGAGGAACTGAAGCACTCTTAATTCATGTTTAACAAATGGTCTTAAAGACCTAGTTTAACATTTCTTTAGATGACTGTGGAGTTTTTGTTTCATGTTCATATTAACTCAGAAATTGCCTGTTTTGTAATATATACTTTCACCCAATTGACAAGTTTTCAAAATAGGTCACCAGTTTTTGAAGTCCTCTTTATGTTCATTTAGAAATGATTTCTCTGAAGGTCTTTTAAATTTCTTTAATGACAATTATGCTTTTAATATAATGACGTATCTTGCCTGGTTTAATTTGAGACCCTTGATTAATCATTGTATCAGTTCTCTAATTGCTAAAATACTTAGTGCGTTATGCATCAAACATGGGTAAACTGTTGCCTAGCCAGCTGGGTTGCACCTGCAATTCTGTGTTTGCAGATGTAACTAATTATCAAAATTTCACCCTTGGAAAAGCCAATGGTTGGTTTCTTTTCTCAATGCTGAGGTCTTTTTGTCACATAAATGGCATATTGTTCATAGAACATTAACCTTTCTCATCATTAATACCTACTTAATTGCTTGATAAATATTAATATATTGTGATTGTTATGTACACATCATCTGTTGATGTTATTGCACACTGTACTTCCCAGGCATAAGGCTAGATATATTGTCAGATTCAGGCAGTCCAAGTGATTCTCACCTTCCTCATGCTGTTAGAAATCCTGAACATGAGATAAAAAAGCAAAGTAGAAAAGCTTAAACCTTCAAACTTGCTTAAAATTGCTTAGCAGCAGTATTCCAACCCTCAAACCATTGAAACCACGTATAGATGTAATTGACAAGTCAGACAAAAATGTCACACAGAGGTCATTCTTAAAATACTTAAGATCTGCCAATAGCTCAACTTTGGGGACATATTTAGGCTTGTATAGTTTTTTATTACAAATTACTTTTTTAAGGTTAAAAAAAGTGCACTTAACTGAATACTGTCAGTATTTCAGCATGTTCAGCTTTTTGATATGCACTTTGAAGGTATATTTTTTTTCTCTCAAATTTGATCAGTTGTTCCTTTAGGTTGAAAGAAACAAAAAACTACATTTAGGAGCTTACATAAAAGTATTCAAAATTTGTGTATATATTACATGTAAATTATATAACTATTCATTCAAAAGGAACAATTAAACTCCTTCACAATGAAGAAAAATCTATAATCTTTCAAGATTTTATTTCAGTCTGTGGATGATTGTTTGATATTAAAAATTAAACATTATTCTCACAATTTAAAATATTTATGAATTTTAGTTCAGCATAAGCAGCAAATATTATTTGAATGACCGAAAATGTACCAAACATATACTTACTGGCTACAATTCTAATATAATGGGAAAAATATATAAATATTCTAAGTGGTCAAGATTAGGTTAACCAAAGGGATTTGTCTACTAACAACAAAAATCTATACATGAAATTTAATGGGAGTATAAACACAGAAGCACAGTTTGTATATACTCAATCGAGTATACTGATTTTGAATTGAGAACCTGGATATTAAAAAAAAATTAACAGGATATGAGTAAAAGGAATAAGTGTCACTGAATTTCAGGTGCTGTGCTGATCAGTTTTCCTGGCATTTTTCATTTGATTGACCTATCACTCTGATGAGAAAGACTATGTGCCCTGCTTAACACAGGCAAGTGAGTTTCAGAGATAACACATAGTAAGTCGAAGTTCGCACATTTAGGATGTCAGAGCCAGATTTTCATCCAGATACACTGAAAGTCTGACATTCTATAAGTTTCATAGATTCCATAATTATCTGGCAATTTGTCCATTTATATTTGCCTGCATTATTCCTATATATACATATATATATGTGTGTGTGTGTATAAATAAGAATAAATTTACCTAATTTACATTTTAGTGATATCACACACTAAAAAAAACAATATATGATACTATACATATATGGTACATATATGTAGTTATGGACATATACGTATCTAACATATATTTATTAATATATTATCACTTTCTCCATTTTGCAGATGAGAAATGACAACTCCTAGATCAAAGGGTAAGTAGGTGAAATACCTACAAGCAAGCAGAGGTATTGTCCATTTGAGACAAATGTTGAGCATTAAAGAATAAAATGTGAGTTTTGGCGATTGCTCAGAAAACCTTAAATCCCCAATGCATGAACATTTTGTAATTTGGAGACAATTGCCTAAACTTTTGCATCTTCAATTTCTTCCTGTTTGAAAACAGATCCATAATGTTGTTGGACACTATTCTGAATCATGAGAGCTATTAAATCAAATTTATAAAAAAGTACCATAGTAGGGTATATACAGAAGTGGGAAAAACAGACTAGAACTAACAAATTCAATGCACAGCCAACAAATCTCTCCTATGAAAGACAAATAGCACAGCAAGCAGAGGTGATACTCATTCATCACACTGTGAAGGTGAAATGGGATGGAACACAGAGCACGCCTCAAGTCTGGCTCAGCACACAGTCATATATGTGTGTGACCAGGTTACTTCCTTCCTAGTCAGTAAGCCCCACATCACTGTCCTCCGGCCACATTCTTTCCGTAATTGCTGGAGAGGGCGTCAATGCTTGCAATGATTATTTAGCCCCTTTACAAATCTGAGAGTCTTCTGGAGTCTTCTGGAAATCCCCCCCCACACGTTTTTTTAAAACTGTTGCTAATATAATTAATTTCTGGGTCAGGAACCTCAAATCCTACAGGTGTGGGTAGGAAGAAGAAGGAGGAAAGGCAAGAGAAGAGAAGTGAAAAGGAAGAAGAGATGCAGAATAGTGAGAAGGAGGGGAAGAAGAAAAAAAAAATCTAAAAAAAATATCCCTGGAAAACTCTCCTATGTGCCAAAAAAGGTAAAACTGCAGATATATGAGGACCAACCCATGGAAATTGATAATTACTCAGATGTGGGATAATATACCACATGCCCTTGCACAACTGAGCACAACGGGACACTGCCTAAATGGCTTTCTTAATGTATCCTTTTGTGTCTACATACAAAACTAGAAGCCATATGGTTTAATTCAACCCTCCACATGAACTTTGAGATTTTTATTGTGTTCCGTCACATTATTTCACCATAATTTTTTATTTGAATGCACAAACCGGTTTTGCAGCAATAATCAAGCCCTCACAGAGAATTCTACAAAAACAGGCAACTTCTGTTAGCCTTGCCACAATGCTAGATGGGCTTTTTCAGCCAGGTTGCTGGGTTTGGAATCAGGAAGTCCAGAGCTTTCTGAGAGTGATGCACAAACTGCTGTGCCACGAATGTACTTAGATATTGTCAAGACTCCTTATAAGAGCAAAATGCAAGTTGTGTTTCAGGAACACATTTACATCTCTGGATTACAGAAGCTCTCTCCAGATGATTAGACTAGCTTAATCTTATACTCATCCGTTTTCATTTATTCAGCAAACATTAGCTAAATATCCATTCTGTGTCAATCATGAAGCTAGGTACAATAATACAATGATATATAGAACATTTTAGGACTTCAAATGATGGGGAACACAAAAGCATGAAGATATTTAATAGATTGAACAAAAAAATCTGTAGAGATAAGAGTGTTGAAGTAACTCTCACCAAAGCTACTTAAAAGTGGAATTTGATAGAGGGCCACAGAGAAAAGTGATCAATGATGTAGTGTGCCTAAGGAGAGTCACATGGAGAGAAAACTTTCTCTCAAGCTTTCTCAGAGAGCAAATTGGTCAAGCAATGGACATGACCCATCCACATGGCTGACACTGATGAAAGATCTAAAAACTGTTGTACAGGGTTTCAATATAAATACTGAGGGGATTTGACTGACCTTGTCAGATACTAAAGTTACATTTTTTGTTATATTGTTATATGTTGTTATATTGTTATATATTGCTTTGTCTTGGTCTTAATCATCCAGTAGAAAAGTATAAAATCAAAGTGTAAAAAATAAAGCCATATTAATATGCTGAACTGTAAAAGGCTCAAGTCAACAATTTCTGACACTGCCAGTGTTGCAGATAACCTACTATTATTATGGACTAGTGGACTATATTGGATTACTCTGGATTACTCTGCTGAATTCATGCACCTACAATATATGAATGGCAATGGAATGCACATCTCTGACAAAAATAAATAAAAAAGGGACTATAAATGGACCATTTTGTAGTGGCAGAAATATATATATTATATATAATATATATATATATGTATGTATATACAAAAATAGCATAAATATACAGCTACTTTCTCTTAGTTCAATGAGAAGGTTTTGAACTAATAGTGTTTAGACAAGATGTCATGTCTTTATCTTGCACTAGGAACAACTACTACAAAGACAACAGTATGCAACGTATTAATTATTGCAACTGCACTACTAACCTGTTTTGAAACTATCTCATTGCTACTGCCTTCTCAATAAAATTATTAAAATATTAAGAAAATGGAATTTGAAGAAAAATTAAGTATTTCAAATCAGGCACAATATCATATTATGTTAAATCAATGAAGAGAAATTTCCTTAGTAAAAAAGGAATATGGCCTGAAGGCAGGTGCAGGAATCAGGGTGTGGGGTGTCGACGACCAGGCCTGCAGTGCCGGCCCCACCCTGGGAGCATGCTGAGACAGCAACTGAGACTAGGCATGGTGGCACATGCCTCTAATCCCAGATTTTGGAAGGATCACTATGAGTCCAATCTAGTAGTAAGGACCCTGAATACTTTGTAGACCATTCCCTAAAATACAATATATATATGATGGCATTGAAGCAAGAGGAAAAGTAGTTGTGACAATGTGAGTTGCCTGTTAATTCATGTAGTAGTAGCTGAAAATTTATTTTTTTGACCAGAAATGATCAAGAGCCACAGCAATGTACATAACACAGTAAATGCAGGAATGGCCATGCTGAAGAGCTTTGCATTAATCAGATTCCAGTCCCCAGTTTTCAAAAATGCAATACTGCAGCTTCCAGATGACTGTGCTTCAGTCTTTGAACAAAACTTATCCTGAACAGATGCATGACCTCTGCATATTCAAGAAACATGCTTGGAAGAAACGCTGCACACTTAATGGGAGACCACATGCTGCTGTTCTTGCCACTGTCAACAAACAACAGAGCAGCTGACTTTGCAATCATCCTGCTATTGCCTTGCACAGTACCTTTAGCTTGTAATATTTACACATATATTGCGTGGCTAATTTCTATGCAGTCAGCAAACAACAGGAGAGTTTTGATAGTTACTCAGTAGCCACTTGTAGGAGGGGTGATGGCTGTGTTATGGACACACAAATATTTTAATCACTTATCTCTCAGCAGGCTGTGAAATAATAATTATTATCTCTCTTCTATGAAATAATAAAGTCAGGGGATCGGGAGATAGCTCGGCATCTAAGCACCTGACTTGCAAATGCAAGAACCTGGTTTTTATTTTATTTTTATTTTTATTTTTATTTTTTTTTTGAGACAGGGTCTCACTATGCAGTTCAGGCTGGCCTCAAGCTCACTTTGTAGCTCAGGCTGGTCTCGAACTCACAACAATCCTCCTGTCTCAGCCTCCCGAGTGCTGGGATTACAGGCATGCGCCACCACGCCCGGCTAAGAACCTGGTTTTTAAACTTGGACCAGAACCCCAAACCTGGGTGTGATGGCACACACTTGTAATCTGAGTACTGGGGAAGCTAAGACAGGAGCATCATGATGAGTTAGAGCTGTGCAGAGACACCCTGAACCAAATAAGTAAAAAAGATTAAAAATAAAATAATAAGTCATGTTTTCAAAGATGAAGTACTTTATCAGAATGACAAAGTAACAGGAGTGAAATTTAAGTCTATGAAACTGGTTGAAGTGCATATTATTTGTTTTACATTAGCCTCCTTCTGCATATTAAGACAGCAAAAAACTTCAACTCTCATTCAAAATCTCTGCACAGATGTGTTCATCTCACTACCTAATTTTAGCAAACTGTAGTTAGGGACACTGGGATAGACATCTTACGTAGACGTTCCAGTGTCATTGATGTAGCTTTCATTAGAATAATTTTACCTGTGAAATTCTGTCTTTCATCTCAGAATGTCCAACCATTTCCCCTCAAGCACTGAAGGAATTTGAATTATGCAAGGAAATGTAGGAAGTTCAAAGGCGGACTCAAGTTATTTTCATCCAAGCGAAGCTTGAAAGAAATAAGAACACTAATTGAAATAAATGTACATTTATCTGAAGGATGTGAGTAGAAATCCTCACTGAGGTGCATCCCAGCTTAGGCTCCACCATCATAACCATCCCTCTACACTCGTGTTGACTGTTATCACTCATCTCCACCCTGCTGTGGGATGCATTGGACTCATGCATTTCTATCTCACTCTCTGAAATCACACACTAGCCACTTCTGTGCAGGGTCTGTGTGTGACCCCAGACATAATAAACTGAAGTCTCTGAAAACGAGAGCCTGAGGTATAAGCTGTAATATTTCAAGGGAATCTGCTGGCATTTATAATTGAGAAAACAGGCACATACACTTCATCTGGTCTTTGTAACCATCTTTTGTGGGAAGGAACCCCGGCAGAATTTTGGAAAAGTTAGATGAATTATCCAAGGGAGGCCAGGTAGGATTAAACTTCAGTGAGCCTCAATGTTGCACAAGAACATTTCCTCTCTGGAAAGGGAGAATCATATCGTGTTCAGGAGAACTTTTCAATAGCCACAGTGGGAAACAATTGGTTGCACTTTTCTTTTTTGACAGGCTTTTGCTACATAGTTCAGGCTATCCTTGAGCTCACTGTGTAGCCCAGTCTGGACTTGAATTTATGGCAATCCTCTTGCCTCAGCCTCCCAAATTCTGGGACTATAGGCTTGCACCATCATGCAGGGCCTTGGTTGTGCTTCTTGCAAGGCTTTGTTGAGAAGCAAGTGAAGCTGCATTTGGGCTGAGATGTGTGGCCGGCCCTGGCATGCACATGTGATCGCCACAGTTAGCATTTCCTAATTACTACATGGACCTCTCACATGCCCAATTTCTTCAACTTGCTCAGACTGTTCTTATGAAGTTATAACTTCACATTTCCTTCTGATTTTCCACTGCAGTCTTAGCTTTTCCAAGGTGGTGTTTTCTCATAACATTTTTAGAAATCATCAAATGTCAGTCTAGTCTCTCCTTGCATTTGGCATCTTTGCTGATATTAGAGTAACACCAACCAAGATGTATAGGGCCTCTACTAGACAAACAAGGTGTGGACCTTAAGAAAGAAATTAAATAACATTCTCTTCTTGCACTAACACAAAATAAATAATAAATAAATAAATGCATTTTTAGAAAACCAAGCAGATACTCTCCCATAAATTCTATAGAGAAATGTGGACACTATCTATTTCCTTTTTTTTCTACTTAATACTTCAATATGCCTTTCAAATAAACTTTCCTTTAATGTACAGGTTCTATAATTGAATCAGATGCAACATTGTCACATGTCCTTTCACTAAGAATTCAGAAGTGATGGCAGCTAGACTCCACTAACATAGAGAAATATACATGCAAATAACACATATGCAAACCATGTCAAAGTAATAATTTTTATCCTATTTTACATGAGTAATGCAATTTATGCGTGCCATGAATTTTTTAAATTGATAAATATCTTCTTTCAAATTGAGGCTCTGAGCCTAACTAGAACCAAAAGTTTTTGCCTGAGAAATCATCATATATATGTGTGTATATATATATATATATATACACATACACATGTAGTACAATAGTCTTTTTAATTTATAAAAATTAATATTTATTTATTTGGTACAGGATCTTGCTATTCAGCTCAGACTTTCAGTTATCCTCCTGTCTCAGTCTCCTCCATGCTGGGGATGCAAGCATGCTCCCCAAAGCCTGGTTTCAGCAGCTGGCTCAGCGCGGGGCTGTCGCAGCCTGCAGTACCAGGTAACAGACCTGGGTCCTTGTGCTTGCTAGACAGTTGCTTAGATCACTGAGATATCTCCCCAGCCCCTATCACAATACTCTTGAAGGGTAAATGGAGTATGTGTTTCCCTGCTGAGTGGAGGAATATTCCAAGATTATATTTTCAAGTTTATATTATACTCATAAATGGTTGGAAGTCAAATCCAAGCTTTTTATATACTGAAGGATATTATTTTCCCATGGCATGATTATACAACCTTACAATAATATATGTAAAATCAAGGAGAGATTATGAAGGGCAAAGGACTCCTATAAAGAGAGCTATTAGAATTCTAGGAGGCCTGATCTTTAGCATAGGTAGTATACAGCTGATGCATTTCATCAGCTTGAGAAGCTTAGAAGTTTAATTAAGTGACTCAGTAGAGAGCAGGGGTTCTTGCTTTATAAACATCCTCACTGTGCAAGAGCAGGGCATGGACATTCCTTAGTTCTGCATGCGCACCCCAGGGTGGCCTGCTTATAATAAATGCTGTTGGGGATGCTGTTTGGTGAAGCTGTTGGAGCTGTTGTAAGCTGCCAACTCTCTTGGACTATTCAGCTGGAGGACCTTGCCATTCTGGATTTCCTGATGAACTTTGGAGAAGCTCTAGTCCTCATCTTGAGCATCACTTCCTGGCTCCAGAGGGGGAAATGGTGCACTGCTTAGCCTCAAGGAGAAGCTAGTCACTTTGGTTTTCCCAGTGGGAACTCAGCTTTCCTCATCACTGGAGGATCTCAAGACCTCACTGTTGCTGAGGATGGCGCTGGTACTTTTGGGGGGCTCTGGTGCCTACTTTGAGCATTGCTTCATAACTCAGCACAGATCCTTCAGCCTGGTGATGCAGATCCTTCATCCCGCTGGCACACTTCCTAATTCCTCCACTGACCTTTGGGCTCTTCCCGCACAGATCCATGAAGCAAGCCTGCATGAGGCTGTTGTGGGCTCTAGGCCTCCAGCTGGACTTGTGGGAGGCATTGTCATGAGCACTAGGTTTTTATCCAGACTCATGCCAGATATCAGTATCCAGGCCCTTAGCTGAAGTCTGTAGTGCTTAGTGTGTGGATAGATGTCCTGCACTTGTGTGTGGTTCTTGGGTGATTCCTTATAAACTAATATACAACATGTCCTGTACTTTACCTTATTTACCTTGCAAAAACCCCAAACTATGACAACTAGCAATGAATAAAAAGTAACCAAGACAGAGAGCAACACATTCTAGTTGGAAACAATGATATTCTCCACTAAATGGTGTGCCTTTATTTTTAGGCCTTCCAATTTAACCTTGTGTGTTTTTATGATGGCAAAAGGAATTCCTTAAAAATGAATGAAAAGAGAAAATGAAAAGAATAGCAGTGAAACAAAGGAAAACACAGTACATTTTTTTAAGCTGAGGACAAACTCTACAAGAATTAGCAGGTCAGAGTACATAACAAGTACCTAACAAGATTTTGCTAAAGCATTTTATTCATTGCTCCACAGACTTTGCATATAAAATGCTATCACACGTGGCACCTCATTTAATCTCAATGATTTCAACAAAGAATAAAAGAGGAGAACAAGGAAAGGGAGGAAGGAGAGGAAAAATTTCCCCAAGATTAAGATATCTTGATTCAGGAAAACAAAAACAACCCCAAATTTACTTTGAAGCCCACCTTGCCTCAGAGTGATCTGAGCATTCTAAGCAGCTATAATTGGTCTGTGTTTAAAAGGAGCAGGAAGCGGTAAACACGGGAGAAACGAGACACACTGCTGAGTGACCTTGGAGAAGACTGCCATCAGCACAAAGTCGGAAACACCTGAGACATTCCTAGGACCAGGAGCACCTGGCTGTTGGACTAATCAGACTTCAGAGGACATTTTCACAGGGGCAACTCCTGGGTGCCAGTCTCTGGCGCAGTCGTGATGGCACCAGGTGCTTTTGATTATGTGAGAACGGGAGCAATGTACCCAGAAGCGTACCAGAACTCCAGCTGGCAGTATTAGTGTTCTCGACAAGGTAAGGCAGTATGTTAAGAGCTTTTCCACTTAGGAGTCTCTTAACACCTGAGAATATACAACCACGCATGCCTCCTCTTTCATCTGAGGCATTAAATGACATTGTTCTTACCAGCTTGGCTGCAAAGTCATTAATTTTATGTTTGGAATGGGGAAAGGAGACAAATTTTCTTAGCTTTTGAGATGTAAGTGATTTTTACAGAATCCTGAGAGAAAAAGTTCAAGTTTTCTCTTTTTAGGTTTAAAATATTATAAGAAGAATGAGTGATTGACTGGCATTGTTCAATGTGCCAATTATAGGAATGCTTCAAAGTGGCATGGTCTTGAATCAATCAAAATAATCAAGGAATTTTTAAATGTCCTTATTGCAGTAAAGTCAAAAAGTAATCCTCCATAATACCAAGGACAAAAAAAGCATATTCATGGTACACTATTAGATTCTTGAAATCCCACACTAATCCCACATTAGCTGAACCAAAAGGCCCAGTGCTAACGTTTCGTAATAACAGAATCTACCGAGGAACCTCAGGGGTGTGCTGAGAGAGTAACTGAGACTGGGTGTGGGGGCACACATCTGTAATCCCAGAACTTGGGAGGCTAAAAAGCAGGAGGATCACTACAAGTCTGATCTACATAGTGAGATCCTGAAGGCCCTGTACTAAATTAAAAAACAAAAACAAAAACCAACCAAACAAAAAGCCCAATAATCTATAGAGGAACCTTCTGGAAAACATTGTGTCAATTTTTAGGCTTTAGCTACTTTCATAAATAGCATAAAACATAGAAGTTTTATACCCATGCTTAAATGATGAAATTGAGGTTTAGAGATTGTTTCCTGTGATCATAACAATTGTCTAATCCATGAGGCTGAATCTTTCAGAACTTTTAATGACACCGTCTGCTGTAGCATATATGACAGAGGCTTACCACCACTGTCCTAAGTGATAGAATTCAAGCTTTGGAGATTATGTAATATTGCTGTGATCAAAAAGTTCCACATGTCCAGGCTTGAGAACAGAACTGCAGTTTGTTTTACAGATTAATTTTCTGAAATGATTTATATTTTTATTTTATAACTTCTTGTGAAACATGATCATATTTCCCTAATACACAAAGACAAGTATATTATATCATGTTTATTTTATTGTTTATTTTTAATATTATTTATAATACATTGCTTCATACCATGCTTTATTTCTGACCTATTGCTTCATACCATGCTTTATTTCTGACCTTTAGGGTTTTTTTGTTTGTCTTTTATTTTTCGTTTTTTTAATTTTTATTTTAGGGACAGGTCTACAGGGTGTACAGGGTCTCACTACTAGATGGGACTTGTAATGATCCACCTGTTTAAAGCCTCCCAAGACCTGGGATTATAGGCGCATGCCACCTCAATTGCCGTATCAGCGTGCCCCAGGGGATGAGGCCAGCGCAGCAGGCCCGAGTGCCTGCTTGCCGGCACTTTATTCCATTGATCTACACAATAGGATTTGAAATTTCAATTGAGAAATCTGGAACAGCTAAAAAACTATAACTGGATGTTTGGTGCTTTTGCTTCTTTTTAAAAATGTACTCCTTCTATTTTCTAAAATGAACCTAGTTATATCAGTTACAGGCGAAATGCACTTGACATTTCTGATTCTAATAGTTCTTGTGTTGTTACTCTATACTTAAAACAGTGGGAGCCAACCAGTGCATGTTCACTTTCTTTTTGGCTTACACAGACTGTCTTAAGGGTGGGTCTGGTAAGGCAGGTGGAGCTGGGTTAGGACTTGGGGCCCCTGTGCCTGACTGGGTTTGTGGGGCAGGTGCTTAAACAACTACACATTCACTTTCAACAACTGGTTCAAATAGTAATTCATGAAGAAGAAGAAGAGGAGGAAGAGGAAGAGGAAGAAGAGGAGGAAGAAGAAGGAGGAGAAGGAGAAAAAAAAGAGAAGGAGGAGAAGGAGAAGATCTTTTGGATAATTATGGAGTGAGGATATGGATATATTAAATGTCCATCCTCTTATGAGCCATTGATATATGCCATCCCACTAGGGAAGCTCAATAATTGCAGAACAGAATGAACAGTGCATTTCCATTTTATAAGAAGAGTAAAACTGCAGTAAAGAAGTAGTGTAAAATGAAAAAGACACTCTACATGGGGCCATATACTGACATAAAAACACTGAAAAGAAAAACAGTAACAACAGCATCAAAATAACTACATGCTCTGCTTCCTCTGGACCAAACATTGCTTTGGCCTGCAGACAGTATTGGGAATTCCCAGGTCTGCTGGAGAACATGGTAAGGTTGCATTGCCGAGCGATGCCCTGCCTATACAAGCACTCTTAGACTGCTGTGGGGCCCAGATGTCAAAAAGGGCTAACTAGGAAAGAAATCCATTGTTTCACTGCAACTTCAGCTTCCCATTAGTAAATACAAAAGTATTCTTTTTTTTCTAGTTGTAAAAAGACTTCAAATAGTAAATGAGGTTATAACATAAAGTGTCAGTTTCTTGAAAGCACAGCAGCAATTGCCAATGAGGAAAAGTCAACCAGAAATATCATAAAACTAATTAAAATTATGTCAAAAGATAAACTAATTAGGACACCAGTGTACAGAGAGCTATGTCAATGTGCCATTCTGCAAAAAAATGAAAGCACTGAAAGGCACAAAAAAAGTTATATGAAATAGAGAATTTCATACGGTAGTAAGGAAGCAAGTTAATTACTGCCTCCCTCAACACTGACAGAGAGCATAAAAGAAGTCAGAACCCCTAGAGACATGTTTAAAGATTTTTTTTAAATGCCCATAAATATGTACAGTTTTCACGTATGAGTTAAAAGGAAAAGATTAAAACCTTGTTTCTCAGAAAACAGTTGCTGGCCTTGCAGTTAGCCGAAGTGACTCTTCGTTCTCTCTCAGCACCTAAGAAATTCTCTTCAGTCCTCCAGTATGTATAAAGAGGGCAAGTGCCACCACAGGCGGTGGCATCCTGATGGCAGGTACACCTTTAAAGGCTGGAGTTCTGAAATTTGTGCAGTTTATTTGCATCAGGTGCCAACAAGCTTCACTGGAAGGGGAGAAAGCACCATGCGCAGCGCAGACCTTCAATTTCTAAAATCCATTTTTGCGCAAAAGCTTCCAGTCATGTCTCTGCAAATTTCTCAAGTTGCCTCCCCATAAAGCAGCCAAATTGGACGCTGTCAGCAGAAAAAAGGCAGCATTTCAAATACATCAGTCAGAAAACAAGCACATTTGAAAAACAGACTACAGCAAAGGTCAAATGCGAGGTCCTAGAAACACACTAAAAGCTCTCACGTGAATGCCTCTCTCCTTGTACTTGGAAACTGATATAATGCTGACTACCACAAACTTGGATTTCATATGATTCTTGCTTATTTCCTCTCCCATAACAAAATTTAATTAAATATTTCTATATCATGCTTTTTGACATGCTTTTGAAACTTGCGAAGTAATTCCCTTAAGCCTTGAGTACTCCCGAAACAAAATATATTTATGAGTAGAAATAGCTATACTAGATGTCAGGTTGGTTAATTACAGTAAAACAGTCTTTGTGATTGGTATCATGTATAAAGTTAATTGTCTCATTAACCTTAGCCATCATAATCTAGGTCCATTATAAATGAGAATAAAAAAAAAGGCTAGAGATGAAGAAATAAGTAAAGTAATGTATATACCCCCACTGTGATCTTTAAAATTTAAATGAATGTCTCTTCAGGTTAATAGCCAATAAATAATATAATATTAAGAGAAGGGTTGATAGACAACTGGCCTTACTATATTAGTGGTATTTTAGGATATCTTACTATATATCAGAGTCACTACCTTTATTTATCTTCAATGTTCCTATGTAGCATCAACAACTAAAAAGTTAATAATTACAATGATTCACAAATTGATTAAGGAAGATAATGGAGAACTTCTGGAAACTTCTAGAAGTTCCTGTATTCACTGGACTGACAAAGGAAGAATTCAGAACATACTGCCTTGGAAGCTGAATCACCTCACTGCCTTTGAGCGGCACTGTGAGAGAGACAGCTGTCATGTGCAACAAAACGTTCCTCTGTGATCCCACTCCAAGCTGAAAATCTGACATCAAAGGGCTTAAGGGTGATCTGTGAACCCAAATGATCACTAGAAATTAAAGTCATCTGAAAGAAGACTGGGAACAGATTATAACTTGCCTCAGGTATCTCAGTAAATAACATTTACTCAAACTCCACTTGTGTTTCACTGATGGAGACAGTATATAACCAAAAAAAAAAAAAAAAAAAAATTAAAGTGACAAAGCTACCATCAATTAAACAACTAGTGCATCCGCAAGCATCCCGCGTACTTCTGTTTAACTTTCTTGTTACTCTACAAGGGTAATTAATTTCCTCCATTTTACAGAAGAGGTTGAGACTGATGTGTTATTTGACTTGGTCTTTTCTCGTGTATGGAAATGTGTGGGCCCTTTGTGTCCTCCTTGGGCAAGGACAAGAGACAGTAGCAAGACCCATATGTGCAAATTTTCTGTCCCTTGCAAAATGGAAATAGTCCTTGTGACCTGAAATAATAATGCATACAGTTGCCTTAAGGGAGAAGAAAGGAGAATTTAGGAGTTGTGTTAAAGAAGGAGAAGCCAGCAGAATTCTTTTCTCTATAGAGACAGGAGAAGGAACATGATGGTAGTTTTGTTTAGGTGTTTTGTTTTAATTTCATTTAATTGGTGCCTCTTTGATCATTTGTTCTACCTAGAAATAATACTACAGGGGCACTCCATGTAAAAAGCTTTTGTTGGCTATCCTCTTTTTCTAGGATATTCTTATAAGAGACAATTCCACATAGTTTACAGCCATGGGGGGGGGGGAATCTGAAAGCTGAATTAATTGAAAACCATCATTTCCTAGTTAAAAAATTATTTTTGTATTATTCCTCAATGATCCAACACTACTATTTTCCTCATAGAACAATAAATGTTATAGAAGGAATCTGAGATTGTAAAGAGATTTTTGAAGAAAAAGAAAGCTTAAAGAAAAAAAATTCCTGACCAATAGATGGAATCCTACAGGGAACAATCTAAAGGGTTATTGGTTTCTTTCTTTTTTTCTCATTAAAGTTTATCTCAATGAGGGAAGAAGGAGAACACTGCACTTTCTAGAATAAAGGTACCAGGTGAACAAGGGACCATTTGTTAGAGAAATTGATCCTACAATGTAGCGGTAATTCTTTGGGTCATAAAAGAAAGCTATGAGAAAAACTCTTCTATTCCCTTGTGGTCAGAAAGTCTGCTACTGTTCCCTTGTTACCTTCAGATGGTGTCCTTTGCTGCTTTTCTTATGTCTGGGTGCCCTTTGACCCTATTCACATCTCCTCTCCCTCTCATTTCTTTGTATCCTACTAACTTTCTTTGCTTTTTAACTACCAGAGTGTGAGATTATCCACATACTTCATTGAACTCCTCAGTGCTGAGTGCTCAAGGACTCAATCTATAAAATGATGAAGAGACAATACGATTGACTAAAGGACTACCGCCTGGGTAGCATATTTGCTAAATGAGAGTTCTTCAGGATCCTCCGTTGCCTTCAGGGACCAGGCTCCTTGGATTGTGAGCCTAGCATCCTGCAGAACTCTGTCATCTTTATTTGATTTTTCCAACTAGTGGGGCTTGGGTTGGTTGTTTTTTGAAAATATTCGTTTAAAATTTCAACTTAATAAAAATCCATCTTCGTACACTGTGGTTTTGTTTCACTATTTTTTTATGTATTATGCTCCCTTTATCCCCTGTTTTCCTCCTGTAGAGAGTATTTTGATTTGGAGTTAAAGAAATATATTGAAAATAGTTTATAGTAAAGGAGTAATAAATGGAAAAGACAAACCCTGGTTCCCTGGATACCCTCAGCAAACAAAAGGGATAAAAAACTTACCTCTTAGAGGTTGAAACTTGAATGCAGATTTTAAAAGTGCAGGAACTTCTCAGTGTTCCCCTACAAAAATCACAAGGCCCAACTTTTCTTGCTACATAGATGATTGTGTGGATTCATTTTGTCTAGATGTTTATTCTCAGAATGAAACTTACTATACCCATGACTAGTTTCATTTACAAGACTGTACTTTGCATTTCCATGTCCCAAACTTTCATTCCATTCTATAGATAAATCAGCTGAGAAACAACAATGCCTGAATGCAGGTCCTGATTCTCTGCCTTTCACATTCAAGTGAAAATCAGTTAACTCATTAGTCAGATGAGGAGATGCACAGGTGTCTGTTTCTTAATCAATGCTTGCTGGCAGGTCAGATTGGGGAAAATGTATAACTCAGGCTATCATTTAACAATTGCTATAAGCATGGTCACACATCAGAGAAAAAGTAATAGGTAAGGCAGGTGCTCAGTTTTATGTCTAAAACCTCACTGTGCATTGCATTCATGCAGCTATGCAATCAATAAGGATGTATTCTGAATAAAAGTGGTCTATAGAATTTTCTGCAGATACAGAAGATCTCATCCTATATTTTAGTACATACATCTTAATCTTTCCTGCATTCAAAGTGACTTGGTTACAGCTGTGATAAAAAGTTTCTGATTACAAAACAATATACAAAAACAGCTTAATAGTAATTATTAATTATTATAATGAATAATTAGAATGTGAAAGGTGAAAAAAGAAAACATTTCAAACAATGAATGTTTTATAATGGAAAATAGACATATTTAATATAGAAACAGATCATAAATACATAACTGAAATTTACAGTGATGTTCAAAAATTGGCTTATTTTCACTAAAACTAGCAAGACTATAATTAAATGGCGTTTAAGCATTTCTTAGCTTTCCAAATAAATAGTATGCAGACTTAAGAGTTTTAATAAGGACATAAGATCGGTTATTATTTGTTGCATATAACTTAAGACTTGTACAAAATAAGTATGAACTGGTTCATACATAGTTTTTAGGATTTTTCCTGATTCAGAGGGAGTATATATAGAACTTGTAAGTTAAATTTTATAGACTATATGTAATGGTTCGTGTTTGCTCAAATATAATCTCCTAGTAGATTTCAGAGAATAATTACATTATTTTGGAAAATATCATGAATGTGATGTTTAAAGTTCTATAAAACTTCTGTGTCAGAAATAGTTAACAGTAAATATACAGTTGTTTTGCCAAGGTAAATACATACACACACTCCCAGGGGTTATGCTGAAGCATGCAACAATTCTCACTTGTATCAGTGAGATGAAAAGAAAATGTGGTACTTTGTATCAGAACTGTATTGAAAATTCTTAATCTCCAATTAATTTGGAACTTATCCTTCTAAGTAATCAACATGATAATTATTTCAGGAATCCAGCTTTTTGGGTAATTATCTTTAGAAAGACTGACACTTAAAAATAAATGAATAGTATCAGCCGTATAAATGCTTACGGTATATTATTATACTTTAAAATTTTATTCATCGCAGTTTTGTACAACCCAGTTGCTTATAATTTGCTGTAATTGCTCCTCAAATAGAGCATTAAGTTTTATGGCTTCATATTTTCCTTGACTAAAAGACTTTATTACCATAACAATGCATAGAAAATGGAAATATTGATACCCATAGCCTCTAAGTAATGCTTGCTTATTATTTAATGTAGGAATATGCAGCTTAATTTTAAATGTATCAGAAAGTGCCAAAGCATTTTTTTCTCCTCCTAACATATTATTTTGTCTTATAATGCTAGGACTCTTAAAGAAAAGAAGCATTCTACTTTATTATGCATTTCTGAGTGCAATAAGACACAAGTCTCTGTTAATATCTTAAATAAAGAGAACAGTTTTCTAACATAAACGTTGGTTTCTTATTTTTCCACAGACTGATGCCCTTTGCAGGAGTACAGAAATTTATAGCAAAGCCCAGATCTATTAGGATCGAGACATAAAAGAAAAAAAAATGGTTTTTAGTGCACAGGGAAATAACCTTTTACAATATTAATAAAGGCTCTCTATACTTACTATATATCTTTGACCTATAATGTCAGAAATATAGATTACACCCTTAAATCACACTTCTAGCTTCATACTAAATTTGCACTATTCGGCTTTATCACAAATGTGTCCAGATTTTTACAACATCTGGTGCATTTATAGCAATTAGTTCTGGGCAGGCTCTGGTGCTGCCAGACTCAGTGGCACAGTCCAAGCAAGGCACAAATTATGATTAGTAATGATTTATTCAATGGTGAAGTCATTCATCTTAGTCTGCTACAGCCTGAAAGTACAAGAGTTGACAGTTGAGATGTGTGCTGGAGTTTTCTTTGATAACATCAAATTCTCTGTAAGTGTTAAACCAAATGGATACAAAACCTGAGAAGCTGTTGAAATAAGTACTATGAATAGTAAAACATTCTTAGAAAGACATTTCTTTATGCCTATAGGATAAAAATGATGAAACTGTGCCAATTATACCAATCTATTTCAAAATAGATGAGTAAAGTATAGTGTTTGAAACGCTCTGAAAGATCTTGTAAATTTTAATTCATTCAGTTTTATCACCAATTGGCTAAAAGCCTTATATCACTTATAAAGATTAAAAGATTTGTCTTCTGATTAACAGTGATGAGTTTTAGAAGAGCTAAACTATGATTCATGGATTTCTTTTACTGCTATATATTGAAATTCTTTTCTCCTTTCTCTAGCCTTGTTTCCATACTATATTTATTCTTCAAGTTCTATAGTTAGGTCCTTAGCAATCTACCAGGATGTTTTTTCTGCTACAGACTATGGAATTATTTACATTCATTTGTATTTGACATTTCCTGTTCTGTTCATAGGTGATAGTACAACATTATTAATGCAACCATCCTGTATTTTAGATTCCTCAGACTCTTAGTTCCCTGCTAAGTGTGCTATAAGAACTTTACAAACTTCTTGCTACTCTGCGCTAGAAAAATAAAGGTAATTTTGACACATTTGAAGGAGTGTGAGTTTCTACCAAAGAAATAATAGTAATAAAAAATGGTGTGGTTTCAGACTAAAAAACCGTGTAGATGTACAGTTGCTCAACACAGACCAGTTCTTCTTTCTCACTGTGTATTTAGGCCAGGCTATGAGATGAGTTATCACCAATGGAAGGAGATTCATCTCCTCCATGGCCTGTTTGCTGTTCCAGAGAACCCACACTGGATTTAAGGTCATACAAGATGGTTGAGCCACTTGATGAGAGGACTCTTGGATCATGCATAATCTACTGAAAGAAAAGCAGGGACTGATCAGTAATCCCCCTTTTGAGTGAGAAATCATCTTCCAGTTTATTAAGCTACTGAAACTCCAAAGTGTCTCTGCCCAAGGGAATATTACTAAAATAACTTGAAACCATAATTCATGCTTATATCTTTGAACGGAATTGCTTTTATTATTTTTTACATATATAAGTTTATATATTTTATATTTTGGAAGAAAACATGATTTTTACAAAGAAAGATGAATAAGAGTAATTTCTTGGAAATTTATACACTGTTCTTCTAATAAATATTTTCCTTGTTTAATCTCTATAAATTATTGTACCAGAATCTAGAGGGACATAATAATGTCATGGAGGTATCATTATGCCCCCTTTCAAGAAGCACACAGTCTGGCACAATAAAGTGTTCATATTCTGCAGGAAATTACCCTGGAATTAGTGTTCTAATCTTATGACAATGATTTTGTGACAAAGGCTAATAATTTTTAATCTTAATTTTATCATCTTTAAAATGATTATGGTAAGAGTCACTACCTCAGAAGTTTGAAGTTATGATCATATATGCATAGTATTTTCAGAATATAGCTGTAAAGGACATAGTAGGGCCTAGTGGAGGTACATATATGTATATTGTTTTGCAAATGAGGAAATGAAACCTGAAAAAATTGTGCAATATGATTATTGCTAATTGTTAATACTTTAGTTGGTGCAGGGTCTTATTATGCAGCTTTAACTCATAGTGATCCTCCTGTCTCAGCTTCCCCAGTGCTGGGATTACAGGCATGCATCAACAAGCCTGTGCCAGCATGTGGTACTGGGAATTGAGCTTGGGTCCTTGTGCTTGCCAGGCAGGTGCTTAGACCACTGAGCTGTCTCCTTAACCCAGCTGTTAATACTTTAAAGACACCAGACTCAAACCTAATTCTTTTTGGTGGTGAATTATTTTTTAAATAAACTAAAACCTCTGATATTTGGAGATATAAATGCTTTTAAGACAAGGAACTGTTACATGAACCAGATAATTAAGCAAAATATTATTTTTATAGCATTACCCTGCATATTTGTGGTCTTTCCCAAGTTTTTCGACAAACTATTCCAAACCATAATTGTAATGATTGGGTACAGATAGAAATGACTACTTCTGCAGGCACTGTAGTTTTGAGGGGTTTGTCTTTTTTTTCAAACTGTCTAGCTTGCTTCTGTGATCAATAAAATGTTTTATCTGAAAAGGAATCACGTTTTCTTTGGATTTGTGTTGTAAACTTGATTTGCATAAAGCCCACAAAGGAAAACTCATAGATTTCTGGATACAGGTCAGAAAACACTGACTGAAAAATGAATGAAGATAAAAGAAACAGAGAATGTATTTGCGAAGTCAGGGGCATTACTGGAATGAAAGCACACACTGGCTTCACCTCCCAGCTTTACTGAGAAACAAACAAAAGCATGGTGTCCTGCTATAGAGGGAGGCACACTTCAGATCGCAATGGCATGATGACAATTATGCTAAGCTGTTAACTTCAGCAGATTATTCCCAGGATATTTCTCCTTGTTTTATCAGCCCTGGGCAGTAGAGCACCTCATCTTCACATTGTTTCAACTCCTTAGGCTCAGTGGTCTTTGGCACCCTGGGTCAGCTTGAGCAGATGTCGACTGCTGGGTGCCATCAGGGGCTCCCCAGCTGATGAGTTAATCTCCACATCGATCACACATGTTTGACAAGTCCACCTTGCTGACAAACGCATAGAGATGGCTAGTCACAGAGCTGTCATTGTTCAGAACTGCTTGCCACAGCTTTCATGACATAAAAGAAAGTTCTTACTTTAGACTATACCTGAAATTTCCCCTAGAGGTCCAGGTGGTTTAAGGTTGATCCCCATCCCACTACATTCTTAGGAAGCAGTAGAAACCTCAGACACTGGGCCCAGCTGGAGGAAGCAGGCCTCTGGGACTAAAGTGGGCAGAACCTGGTGCCGCTGGCCTCTTCTCCAGGTCTCCGCTAGTGATCTCTGCTGGGGGATTTTGCCTTGCCTTAGTCCCAAGCAAGGCACAGACACCTAACCAGGGACTGATCTCTAAAACTGTGTAACATAATCAATCTTTCTTTTTCTTTTTTTATGATACAGAGTCTCAATACACAGCTCAGGCTGCTAGTTATCCTCCTGTTTTCAGCCTCCCCAGCACTGGCTTACAAGTGTGCACCACCATACCCAGCCCAGGTGGCCCAACTCTTAGTGCCCTGGGGCTGTGGCTGGCCAGGCATGTGGATCTAACTGAGGATAGAACCCTGGTCTATGCACTTGCCTACGCAGGTCCTTATTCCTCTGAACCATCTTGCCATCCCTAAATGTCTGCTTTTTTGGGTTAATTTTCTCAGGCATTTGATTTCTGTGATACAAAGCCAAATCAGCACAATCCCCTGCTTTGTTTTATGCTTATTTTAAATAATACTTTCCACCAGTCCCCAATGACGTGGGTACCATTATCCTTTCCTTCCATCTTTAATTCCAAGCTAAATAATGGACCTTAAATATGATAAAGACAGCCCTATTGGACAGAACATAATTCAAAACTTCATTAGCTGTCAATTATGTTCTTACTGCTTCTTCCCTCCAACTGCATCAGAAAGCCATCCTCCCAAATAACTTCTAAGGACTGTAGTTCAATCAAAAATACGGTTGCAGAAATCTCGTTCTAAAAAGTCACTTAGATGCCTCTTCCCCATTACGTGCTGAGCTCCTATAGCATAGGCCCTCATTTTCAGTGAGCTTTGATGGTTCTTTGGCTACCATACCCCTAACATTAGTATCATCTGTAAGTGTCCCATCAAAAGGACATCTACAACTCTTTCTTTCCATACTCAACTTTATCTTTGAGGTGCTAGCTGTTTTACTACCTCTCTAATAAGAGTTTAAGTAATTGTAATGCAGTACCAGTTCTCAAGCTCTGGCTTTGGCTTATACGAACGAGAATCTGTGTCAAAGCTTTTTGGCACTGGCAGATCTTGACTACTTCTAAGGTCTTTTTGGTGTCAGGGCTTTTCTGTTTATCTCTTTTTATAGTTCACTTGGATTTTGACAAACTGCATTGCTTTCTAGACAAACAGCTTCCTCTGCTTCTGTTATGTTGTTCTCAATGTGACTTCATTTATTTCTAGACTTTTTGTTTTCTGACTTTTCTCATATTGTGCCTTTTGGGAGCCTGTATCTATAGCTTTATTTTTTAGACTCTTTCAACCTTCAGTTGCTCAAGTGCTTATTATTATTGTTACAGATCCTGTCTCTATACTTTGATATGATGATAGAGGGAGAGATCAAACACTTAGTGTCACCTGGCATTGTGATTTAGTAATTTTGGTTGACTCCTGTTTTTGAAATAGCAATAGATTTAAAGGGTAATAGTGAGTTACAATCCCAGAAGTTGCTAATACTAAATTATATAGGATGTGCAGGCTATGTTCCTAAATTGAAACTCAAACAACTGCAATTGGTTTCATTGAAGATTCCTACAGATGTTGAAAAATATCAAGGTTATATGACAATTTAAAAGAAAATCAGACATATATTCAAGATTCAGGTTTAAAAGAAAGTGCCAAGATTTAAGTCTAGTGTCATAGATATGAATAATTAAGAAATCTTTTAATTAACCTAGTATAAAGGAATTAGAGCTGCTGTGCTTTAGAAAGACACCAAAAGGTGGTTTACTTTCCTCTTCTTTGTTTTACATGTAAGGCTGTAAGTGATTACCAAGGATTAAAACCAGAACTGATACTCAGAAAGATAAGTAGACTAAGAACCAGAAAAGCCAGTAAATAAGTTATAGACCCAAGAATACTCAGTCCATCACAACATGGATATTCCTAACAGTGCGTCACCATCTGCAGAAATATTCTGTGTATGTTGTTTGAAATGACTTGTCCTTTCTTGTTTTAGCAGATTGCCACAATGTGCAGTTTCTCAGAGCTGACTCCAATCGCTTGTTACATGTTTGGCTTTCAGATATGTAGACAGTAGAGAAAAGAAAGATGTCCATCATGACAATGGAGTAATCTAGAGTGTTTCTGCCACATAAAGCACAATTCTCATTTTAGAGTAGGTTTCCCAGGAGTTATGGATCTTTGAAGGAAGACTATTATATGCGTCTCTTCAGATCATCAGTTGAAATCACACCAGAATGATCCAAATATGTTTATTCCTTTTGTGATGGCTCACAGTTTTCAATCTCAGTTCTTTCCCAGTTTTGTACAGTACTGAATATGCTGTCAATAAGTCATAAAAATTTCTGCAATATCTTTCCATTTCTATTCTTCTGCCATGCATTGCATGTCAACATAGTCACTGAATGAGACAAGTTAGACATATTACATCAGGAGACTAAATCCTCTGCAGTTGATGATATCCTCAGGGCAAGGCGCTCGATATTCTGACAAGTGCCTTTCTTAAATTAGAGTTTTCCTGTGTGTCACATTTTCTGCAGCCACTCAAGAGCAGAAGCAGTGGGCTCAGATTGATTTTTGGACAGCTATCAATATAAATAACAATTAACTCCCATGTCAGCTTCTAGCAGGCAAGCCAATTGGAGAATGTCTGCATTTTAAGAAAAATAAAAACATCTTCCTTTGGGCTGAATGATGTAAGAGAGCCGTGTGCCAGAATGAAAATGATGTTTCTACCAGCTCACTGAAATCTTTACCATCACATGGGACAGTTCTGCCATTGCAAGTTAGGGTCTATTTGTGGCAGAGAATTATCTTAAGGATAAAAATGGCTTAACATATGTTGAAAAGTGTTGTATGATCCAACATTATCTTTTTAGCCTCTCTTTCAGGTAGGAATCTGTAGGAGAGAAAATGTAAAGGCTGGTTTTACTCATTATGTAGTTCTTTGTTGGACAGCACTATGACAAAAAAACAGATTAACAAGAGAAAAACACAAAACATTTAATTAAAACGAGGTTTTATGTGACATGGTGGATCCAGCAGTCCTTGTAAACCTGGACATTTTTATGAACAGTTATTCGGAAGTTTGCTTAGACCAAAAGAGGTATGATTTACATGTAATACATAATACTAGGAGTAATTTAGCAAGACCTGCTTGATCAGCATTTTTCATCATTAGGAAGGTTGCTTCCAGCATGATGGTCTTGTGATCAACTTCTGGATGAGCTGGATGAGGGAATCTCTTTGTTACAGCACATCATAGAGAAAAGCAATAGAAATTCAGAATGATCAGGACCGGTCAACTATCTCACAGATTAAAGTGCCTGCAAGCAGGCGCAGGGGCCTGGGGTTCGATACCCAGGCCTGCTATGTGAGCCCTGACTCGGAGAACACTGAGATGGCAATTGAGACTGGGCATGGTGGTGCAGGCCTGAAATCTCAGCTCTTGGGAGGCTGTAAATAGGCGGATCACTAAGAGACTGATCTAGTAGTGAGATTCTGAACATCCTTAGACCCTTCTCTAAGATACAAAAAAAAAAAAAAAAAAAAAGGAAAGAAAGAAAGAAATTCAGAGTGATTAACATCCTTCTAAGGATTGCTTATTGCCAAAATACCATATTTTGTGGTAGCATATTCTGAGCCATGAAGCCCTCCCTGCACAATATAAACTGTTTTTCTGTGACATTGTTATATTGGTGGTAAACTTTCTCTCACTGTGACAAAGGACTGGAGACAAACAATTGAGAACAAAGATTTGGCAGATTGTTTCGGATGTTTAAACCTATGTTTATTTAGTGTTATTATTCCTAAGTCTCTAGTAAGGTAAAGTAGCATGATGGAGAAAGTGTATTGAGGATGGAGACAAAGAGGGAGAAGGAGAAGGAAAGGGAGAGGAGAACAAGAGGAAAAGGGAGAGGGAGAGGGAGATGAAGGAGAGATGTAAAAAGGTAAAGATTTGAAAGTTGTTGGTGAGATAGATCCACGGACATCAGACACTAGATTTCTTTCCACTTGTGGTCATACTCACCTCAACATATGCTATATGTCTTCCTGTTTTGTGGTTTAGCAAGGTTTCTCAAGCTGCTGCCACTAGAATTAAAAGGAGGAAGATACTTACTGTGAAAGTACTATCCAGAATATGGGAAAACACACTTAGATCCTTGCGTTATTAAAGCATACAAGCTTAGTGACAAGTACAATTGTCATTTTGAATGGCTGTATCATCAGCTGATGTGGCTGCTATATTACTGAGAAATTAACATAGAATGAAAGGCAAAGATAAAATTAATAATTACAGAGCCAGTGAGATAGTGAAGTGGCTGAAGCACCTGCCTCACAAGTACAAGGACCTGAGTTTGATCTCTGGTACCAAAAATCATCATCATTGGAGAAAAAAATCTCTCTCTCTCTCTCTCTCTCTCTCTCTCTCTCTCTCTCTCTCTCTCTCTCTCTCACACACACACACACACACACACACACACACATAACCATAAATACTGTGTTCTAAAGTTTAATTTTCACAGCTGAAAAAGGTGAGAAGTATTTCATTTTCTAAATACTTCTTTGTGTTTTGGAAGGTTTAGAATAATGCTTGAGTGAAATAGTCTATGACAAATTCAGTTTCTTAAGTGTAGAATGCATTAATTACTTTCTTAAATGATGATGGAGTAAAGAATGAACAATAAAATAATCCAGGAATTGCATTGCTTTTATAATCTGAATCAAAAATGCCATTAAAGTTGTACTAATTCACCTATGCATCAAGTAAAGTTATACTAATTCACCTATTCACCTAACATCATTTGAGTTTAAATTCCCTTCATTCATGTAGCAAATGCCTTTAGATTTTCTGCTATGTGCTGAGCATTAATTTGGGCCCTGAGCTCCAGCAGGTTGTAAGACATATAGAATTCTTAAGCTTAGGAAGCTTATAATTGAAAGGAGAACACATATTCAAATAATGATGAAATGTTCTGGCATAATTATAACTTGAAAGGAAAGTCTTAAATGAATATGTACTTGAATGAATAGTATTATATGAATGTGTAAAGGCGGCAAACTCAAAATTGTAGGGGTACATAGAAAATGACAGCTTTCTTAGGCAGCGATGTTTAAGGAGAAATCTGAAAGCTAAGACGGCAATAACTATGCAAAGAAGAATACTGGTAAGAGATCAGAGCAAAAGAACATGTTGTGAGAACAGAAAACAGCATGCCATAATGTGTAGAAATGAAAGGGGGCGTGTGGTATTGAAAGTATTGACATGTTCACGTAACTGTTCTGAGCCTCAGTTTCTTACCAAATAAAAAGGAAAGACTATGAGCTTTAATTTCTCCACAGAAATTAGTATAAAGGTTGATTTGTAAATAGCAAAATGCTATGCAAACAATAATTATCTTGTTTACCTAATGTGAGTGGTAAAGCTCTAGGTGGTTCATGCTTACTACATGGTTTGCAGACCTCCTGCTTTGTCTCATAAAAGCAGAGTTAGTGCTTGGCTTTGGCTATGCTCAGTGATTTCATCTCTGTGTTCAATAGAAATGGAAAATAGATGTCCCAATCTGGATGGAAGAATAACATGAGCCAACATTCCCCAAATATTTATGCATGCCAAATTATTGGGGTCATCTGAAAATAGAGTTCTCAAGCTTTAAATACTCCTGATTTCCTTGATTACATAAAATTGTTGATTCAAGAGGGGGAGAGCTGTGACTCTAATGCCAAACATCACATCAAACATTATAAGCAATCACCAAGCATCTGCTTTCCCATCCAGCCTTGTGATTAGATATGGCACAGTCAGGCATGACTTCTTCCTGAGATCCATACTTGTGCCATTGTGAGAAATGTATTTGGCCACTACTGAGCGCTAAACATCACTGTAGGTTAAACGTAAACATGACATGTGTGCCAAAGACTGCTTGCTCTCTGACTGTAATTAACTGCTTCTATTTTTAACAGGAAGACAGAGATCCCCAGCGTGTTGCCACATGCAATTCAAAATTAACTTCAGTCTTTCTAATACTTTTTTTTTCTGTATTTTAGGGAAGAATCTACAGAGTATTCAGGGTCTTACTAATAGATTGGACTCATAGTGCTTCTCTTGTTTACAGCCTCCCAAGAGCTGGGATTACACATGCGTGCCACCAAACCCAGGCTCAAGTGCCATCTGAGCACACCCGGGGGGTAGGGCTGGCATGGCCTACCTGGGGATCGAAAGCCTGGCTCCTGCCCCTGTTTGTAGGTGCTTTAATCTGCTGAGCTATTGAGCCAGCCTTCCTCTCATACTTTATAAATGGTGGCATGTTATTCAAAACCAACAATGACCTTGAGCATCCACCACAACAAAGGTCACATGGGAGTTGCTTTCAACCAGTCTGCCTAATTTACCATGTTTAATACCAGCCATATCAACACTCCGATGACATTTTTCACAAAGTACAAAAATAATGCTAAAATTTTTATAGATCCACATACACACACATGTGCACATGCACACACACACACACACACACACACATCAAAAAGCAAAATCCAAAGCTTTCTTAGAATGAGGTAGGAAGCATCATATTCAGGATTTGAAAATTTTATTATGAATTCATAAATATTTCTAACAAGCCATGTCATCATCTGCATGAACCATCTGAATAGCCAATTTATTGATCAGTACTTTTTGAAAATTTCATTTCTTTGGTACATGTTTGCAGTACGTAATGTTTATATTCATGAAGAGTTGGTATATGAAGCTAACATTCTAACTCATTTTTTAACATGGTTTCCTTCCCTCTCTGCATGTTCCTCCATCTATAATTCTCTTCCCTTTCAAGAAAGATCTGTTTGTCTATTTCTTAGCATGTGTTCTCTACTTTTCTCTCTATTTCTATTTTAGGATTGTCATTTAAGAGAAAGCACATAATTCTGAAGCTAGTTTGTCTGATTTATTTAACTTAACATTATGGTCTCAAAGCGCATCTGTTTTCCTACAAATCCTTCTCCTTCATAGTCAGATAATACAAATTTACATATACTACAATCAAGACCAACGTTTTACATGTCATTTGCATGTCAATGAGATTTCACTCTACTTATATTTATGTGCTGTATTTTTAAACAATAAATAAATGGCTGAGGAGAGAGGATCATCCCACAAATTATGTGGTTTTGCTCTTCACATGTCTATTGCATTCCTTATGCAACTCACTGTTCCAATATATAGCTGTCTACACAGTTCCTGAATAAAGGATGCCCATCCAAGTTGAAAGCCATTCAGACAACTTTGAGAAAATGCCCACCACATGACCAGATATTGAAACAAAGTTTCCAAACACAGTGATACTCTTAATGTAGAAATTGGCAAATCCTAAATTTTTTATAAATATAAATAAAATCCAGTGTACATAGACTTCTTTAATAAGGATAGACCAAGGGATTGTGCAAATGTGAAAGTGTGCTACATTTAATAATTATTTAAGCCTTTGGACTTCTCATGACTGATTATAATCTCCATTGAAACTAATGATTGTATAATATAAACAGTCTTTAACAAATTGGATAGATATGCCAATTTTTTCTTGAATAAAAATTATATATATTTTGAGGTCTCCCTTAGAAAAAATGAAAGATACAGGAAGTTCAGTAGGAATGAGTCAAAAAAGAAGGATATTGTGTACAGGTGGAATACATAATGTGGTCATTATGTATTTCAAAATATATAAATAAAATTAACTTTTAAAAAGATCTTTCCACTGGAGCTTATACTGATGTATTAACATTGTATGAGGGCATACAGCTGAGAAATGAGCAGAAAGGACATGAGTATTTTTAACTGCATCAAGTTGAAGCAGAATACAAAGATTGCAAAGTGATGCAACCTAAGATATGTGAATCTTTTACCTACTATAACTGAAACACTAGAAAGAAGTGTGTTTAACAGGAAAAAAAAATGATTGGAATATTTGCCATAAAATGAAGGGATTCACATTGCTGGGAGGCATTGTGAGAAAAGACCAGTAAAGAGACTGGGAATTAGTTTAAAGGAGAGTAAGACAGAAGCTCTATATAGAAAATCAGGAAACTAAAACAATCAGGATTGGTGGGGCTTCTGTGCAAATGTCCAGGTCATCTTGTCTTTTGAATCTTACAGTGCTTTCTTCTGTACTTGGGCTTCACAGAGTAAGTCTGCAGTCCACCAGTATTTACATTTTTGAGGATTTGTTTAAAGCTCAGGCTCTAGCCCACAACTGCTGAATTGAAATACATATTTTAAAAACAGCCCTTGTTTACTCAACTATACAATATAATTTAATAAACACAGGACTAAACTCTAACATAATTATGAACACTCAGTTACTCAAATAGAAATATAGGAATTACTGCCAGTTTTTACTTCCCACTTTCTATAATGACACAGTCATTAAATTCTATGTAATGTAATACCAAATAGCATTGTAGAACTTTTTTCATCCCAAGGTGGCTTTACTGTCATTGCATTAATTTGGATCTTCAATGTTTCATAACTGAATTCTTGTAAGAGTAACTCAAGTGGTCTCCTTACCTGGCATTTCTCTTCAGCAAGTTAGCTTAAAAACAGTTCCCACAAAAGCACAAATCTGAATAGAATCTAACACAGTTTCCTGTAGGTGGAGAACAATCCAAACACTTCCTCATATAAATTACATTTACTACCTTTATAATTCAGCCTTATCTCTCCACACTCGTCTCTGTATTCCTTTAACTGCTGTCATACTCAGTGGCTGCATTCTTTCAACACCATTCTTTTCCTCTAAAAATGATCTACACACACTCTTTATCCCATGTCTTGGTCCTCTTAACTTGTGGTGCCTGAAGCAGACCCTGCGATATACAGTCAGGTCACTGGATGTAGATAGTCCATTTTGGAGGTGATCCTAATAAACAGAAGTAAAACTGATAGGCAAATAATAAAGACAGAAAATGAGAGGGGGTTACAAAAACAAAAATGGCCTATGGCTTATTTATGATGCAGCTAGTGCTGGTTGTCTCACCAGAAGTTAGAAGTATGAATATTTAACCATTGACTCACCTGGAAGGCTGTAATAGTGGGATTAAATTCCTTCCATGTGGTTTACTGATGAGCGTAGCTGGGTAGCCTCCTACCACTATAGAAAGCAAGGCAGAAATGAGAACTTCTGACAGATGCGCTATGTGGAAAGAGCAACAGTGCTTGTCTTGTGTACCTCATGTACAGTGAGAGCAGGTGACCATGCAGTGCATCTTTAAAGTAGCGTGCATGCTCCCAGAATGCTGAAGGATTTCAAGTATCCTTGCTTTAAATAGTTACACATAGTCACAAAACTGTAGTTCAATCATGGAATACAACTCCCTTTCTAAGACACTGCATCAGAAGTTAAGGCAATACAAAGGATTTCACCAGCCTGTGTTCCGTTTATTAATTTATTGAAGCCAGAAAGAAAGAAACAAATAATTTGAACTTCAAAAAGAAATTTGTTATGAGTTGAATGTTGTACTGTAAGATATGTTTAGTTTCTAATTCCCCTTGCCTTAAAATGACTTCGTTGTAAAAGGAAATGAATTCAGATGAGGCACAGTAGTAGTGTAGGATCTAAACCCAAGACAGTTAGAATCCAGATATGAAAAGCATAAGACACAATCATAATTATAAAGACTCAGTGACTCAAATAGAAGCATAGGTAATATATAGGAAATAAATTGACTGTGTGAAGGAAAAGATAGTAACAGGAGCTATAAGGTAAAACAATGCCTGGGACTACATTGTCTGGAAAGATTAAAAGGCATCCTTTCAGGCACTAGAAACCATCTTGCACCTCAAGGTTGAACTTCCTTTCTCCAGAAAAATAAGACAGTAAACTTCAGTTGGAATCTAGGCAGTTTGCAATGTTTTGTAGCAGAATCATCAAAAGTTAACAGGAATATTATATTTAAGAGTTTCTTACAACCAGCAGTGTTTTTTTTTTCAGTTTATTTTTTAATTGAAAAATGAATAAAACTAATTTTTAAAAGCATTAGAAAAAAACAGAATTTCAAAAAACAAGATGATAGGAATTCAATAATGGTTGTTACAATGCATATTGTTGTATGTAAAGTCGTTGCTTAGATTACCAAACAAAAGCATACAGAATTGGTCAAAAATTAAGCATTAACTGTTCCTTTCAGTAAAGCAATAGAATTGAATAATGAAATCATCTTAGCGCACTCTCTCTCTCTCTCTCTCTCTCTCTCTCTCTCTCTCTCTCTCTGTGTGTGTGTGTGTATGTGTGTACATGCATATTTTCCCCTTCCTTCTTCCTTTCCCTAATCTGTGTTGTATTTCCATTTGAGCATTTTCTTTCCCTTTCATGACATCTGTACCTTTCAGGTTTTACTTACTCTTTCAGGTTCTTACACTGCGGAGACAATATGATGTTCACACATTAAAGTATTTACTTAGTTATAAAGAGAAATAAAACCAATACTGCTTGTTAAACCATTAATGCTCTATGGATTAGGAAAATAACTGGGTTGAATTTTAGAATATATATGACCCTAGTTTTGACCTTTTACTTTTACACATGAACACTTTCCAGCAATGAGAAATTAAGAATTTACCAAATAACATACAGCTACTCAGTGGGTGAAAATGAATTCAAATGGAGTTTCTCAATGTTCAATCAAACAGAGTTTCAACTCTGTTGCTAAATGCCTCTGTACCTGGGCAGTGCCTGCCCTCTCAATCCAACTCCAGTGAGAAATGTCTATCCTATCCTGACAGGCTAGTGGAAGTTGACCCAAACAGTCACAGTTTGTAATTGTCATGGAAGTGAACACCCTTTTTCTTAAAGAGTGCTAGAGCACAGGGTCTAAGAATATTTCATGCAGTGGTTACCATGGCACCCATGTAATTTAATTACCACACTTTTGTGAATATTTTAAAATGAAATTGTTAAAAGATCAAACAGCACATTCAACAATGTACTGCTATAGAAATGATAAGTAGCTTTTTAACTGAAAATGTTCTGTTTCTGTAGGGAGTTGATTATTCTTTATGAGTTAAAATTTAATTATGGTATTGAACATATGCGTGTTTCTTTAATGTGCTACTATGCTTTAAAAGTTAAATATGTCAGAAATATTTCACCTTTTAATTTACTACTGCAACCAATCACCTTGAAAACTTATATACAAATTCACCAACATATTTTTTATCTTTTTGGTTACACAAAGATATAATATTAATAAAGGAGTCACAGAGAAAAATGAAGATTTCCAGGAGTTTTGAATAATTGTACATGAGATTATTGAGAGGATGAAAACACAAAAATCCAAGAACTTATACTTTAACACTGGTATATCTTTGCAATATGAGATTTGATGTCAGGCAGTAGAGATATAAACAGAAATCAGTAAGCTTTAATAAATAATCTTTACTGGGCCCTACTTTAGACCCCTCTATTAGAATATGGATTTTAACAAAATGTTCCTGGTAACACTCTATTCCCATTAAAATACAGAAGTTCTCTTCTAAAGAAGAAATGAACAAAGAGACACATACCAAAAGTGAGTGTTTTATATGTTGTAATAAGCTATACTGTGGGTCATGAAATTGGAGTGCAAGATACAGACAGAGCTCAGAAGAGAGAGGAAAATGGAACTACATAATGGGGAAGGATCAGTGTAGAACCTCATAAGTCATGTATGTTTGAAACCTTGAAGGCTAAATAGTAGTTTATGAAGAAGACAGCAAAGAACAGGAGGATATAGGTGACTAAGGTAGAAAAATGCAAAAAATTACTCTGGAAAGTAGAATTGGTTTATATTGATTAGAATTTAGAATTTAAGGGGATCCTGGGAAAAGATGGAGTTCTTAGATTAGAGCTTGATCAGGATCTGGATGTCTTCAGACACTCAGATATATGACTTGAAACTTTATAAATTTCCAATATATAAATTACATGGACCATATATATTAAAATGTTTGACAATGATAAAACCTAGAGGAAACTTGTACCATAAATAACTATTTCCTATCTGTTTCATTTTTGTCTAAGTTATGTTTGATGGAAATTATGTATTAATGTTCTGCGCTACTGTAATATTAATGCCATAATGGGGTGGCCATTGTTCACATTTCTTTTTCTGTCCTCCATGCATACATCAGTGAGCATCATAATTTAAGTCCAGTTGTCCCCCCAAAGCTTTATGTAGTCATTGAGGCAGGCTTCTAGAATTAGTGATAAATTCATGATTCAATGCTGGGATTATGGCTGTGAGTACTTCTGGGATTACAGGTGTGAGTTCCACATTTAAGGATGAGCTGAGTGCAATAAAAATAAATGAAAATGGCTGCTGCTGCCACCGCCGTGACTCCTCCCTATTTCGGCTCTTGCTCTTTTGCTGTTTTCTGCCTGCATGTACTGCTGCCCTCTGATGTGCCACTCTGCTATTGAGCTAGCCGAGTATGGACTGAGAGCTCCACTAATCGTGAGCTAAAGAAACCTTTCCATCTTTCATTTTGGGTGTCAGGTATTTTGTCCCAGCAATGAGAGAAAAGTCACTGAAAGAGTGATCATCAGATAAGTGCTCACCAAATGTATTTGATGTAGGTAGTTAGAATTAGTTTAGATAGTAGTGAATAGCAATATGGAAACTGAATAAATGTGTGCCCTTCCATATACAGTTGACATAAATTATATTAGATGCCAACTATCACAGGAACAAAAGAGACATTTATTAACAATCAATTATTCCATTTCACTAGAATTTGGAGCCACAGGGACCAAATAAGCACTTTGACAGGAGACAGACCATGTGCTATGATGTACAAAGAGCTCCCTAGTCTGAAGTCACACAGTATTGATAGGAGTGCGAAAATATTAATGTCATTATGCAAGTCTTCTTTAAGTGTTTTTAGTCAGAAAATAACCTGTCATGTTCTGTATTGTGGGGTGGATGTAGGAGGAGTCCATATTGTCCTTGGGAAGTTTAGCATGGAAAACAAAAATTGGAGAAATCACTCAATTGTGTAATATCCACAGGTGCTATATTAGCATCTTTTAAGGTGAAAAGCTCTTCCTGACTTTCTCCTCCCCATCATCAGCCTTGCTAAGAGCAGTGATGAGCCAAATTGGCCAAGAGTAGCCAGAGATGATATTCTGGAAGTTTTTGTCCAAAGCATGGCAGTGAGCCCAGGACAGAGGTACCCCACCCCCCACGTGCTGCTGTCCAGAGTTCTGAAGAAAACAACACTGAGCACTGTGCTTCCAAACAATCTGAAAATGAAAATCAATTAAGAGGAACTCAAGATGTGAAGGTGACCCGGCTGCAACATCTGTCACCACGATGATCATCAGGATTCATTCAGCTGATCTACTTGGGTGGACAGGTGTCTGCTTCCTTCTTCATCTCTCCAATTGCATTAAACAGGATGAACTTCCCTGATAGAGGACTGTGCTTGATTGGAGGATGTTCAGATATTCAGATATGAATGTTTGCACTGCCCTATGAGAATATCCAAAGCTCTTCAGAGAACTTCATACCCAAGTAAGTCTGAGTTATACAAATGTGCACACTTATGAAATGGGGTTACTGTTCTATTAGTCCATTTTCCTGGGAATCTTTTTCTTGGGAACTTTCTGATCCTTAATGACTAAAGTTCCTCATCTAAAACTCATAAAATGAGACTGTCCTCTTTGTCTTCATTGAAAAAATACTCCAGAACCTTATGTAATTTTTTTCTTTTCTTTCTTTTTTTGCAGAACTGGGGATTGAACTCAGGCCCTTGCGTTTTCCAAGGAAGCACTTATTCCTCTGAGCCATCTCCCCATCCCCAACCTTATGCAATCTTAACGAAATATTTTATTCTTCATTTTAATTTGAGTGGCCTTGGAAAGTGATTCCACAAAGAAAGCTAGTATAGCCAGAAGTCATTGCAATAAAAATTTGTAGATGTATAAAAACTATGAAAGAGAATGAAGGAGAATAAAAATGGTGTGTTATTCAGCAAGTTAGCCATCTAGATAACCTGAGATTAAACCTGTTACACATCACTCATGAAAAGTGTACATACTTGTCTCAGAGTTATGGCAAGTGAGTGGTTGAGACATTTCCATAACTCCCACCAGTAATTGGTTAAATGCTGCTCATATTTGCTGAGATTCTGCATGTATATAGTAGAGCACACTTCCATAGCCAAGAAAGTCCTCCAGAAGAACACATGAAGGTGCTGGTAGTGATAAGTGTGTAAGCGGGTATCAATCAGTGAGTGACAGTGGCATGTGGATATGTACACAGAGCCTCCTTCAACTACCACCTAACTCTTGATAACAACAGCTTACTGCATCACTTTTCATATGGATGCAGCAAGCATTCATTGTATACTTGGCAGGAAGAGGAAGCCTTTCTTCTGAGAAATTTATACATATTCTTGAAAAATTCAACATATCTATCTAGACACTCATAACTAAAATAATATTTATATTATTTATTGAAAATACGTGTTTCAAATGTCATTTCTGTCTGTGCCATTGACTTGATACTCTTATCAATTTCCTTATTAAATATATTAAATGATGAAATGCAGAATTTTACTAATGATGGCAGTTGACAGATGCCATAAAGATGTCACTTACCAAGAGAGGGTATATGTGCGGGGTGTGTGTGTGTATGTGTGTGTGTTATTGGGAACTCAACATAGGGCCTTTACACTGAGCTACGCCTCCAAACCTTTTACCATTTTGACACAGGCTTACATTAAATCACTAAGTTGACCAGATAGGGCTCAAACTTACAATCTTCTAACTCCAGCCACCTAGAGAGTGAGGACTGCTGGTGTGTGCCATTGCATTTGCCTGCAAAGTGCCACTCAGCCAGTGTATCTCAGCCATTAGTCTTACAGATGTATGGTCTCAGTCACCTCTATCACCTCCTTAGACTCTGAAGCTTCCACTCGGCTGCTATCTGCATAGCTAGCAGGTTTATCTGATTCATGCTAAATTCTCTCAGATGTTTCTGGTTTCCACTTACCTTTGCCAGATAGCAGCTGTCTCTTATAACAGATGCCACTCCTGGTTACCCCTGATGGCCATCAATTAATGCCATTCTTTATTCCTCAATACTGTTGATCTCTACCAAACAACCCTGAATAACTCTGTGAGCCAATTTTGACTGATGCCAATCAATGCTGCAGGTTTTTTTCTTGTTTCTTCACTGATTTTTTACTGGCTGGTCCCAATTTTTTTCACTACTTTCTGGAGCCCTTCAGAGACCAGTAGCCTGTGATTTTTATAGCCTTTTTTTTTTTAAGGAATTTGCTTTTCCCACATTTAAGAAATCTGAGTAGTTCTTATGGAACTTCCTGACCCCACATACCTGGAAAATAAATCACAAACAGGTTCACAAGATCAAGAGAAGGAAAGGGAGCTTTTGGGGTAAATGTAGCAAAGGGAGAGGGAGAGGGAAAGGCAGAAGGAGAGGGAGAGGGAGAGGGAGAAAAAGGAGCATAGAGCAATGTGCAGCTACAGTAATCCTGTGCATGAATAGCTTTGTAGACTATTTCATGGGCCTGTGATTGATCAAAATTCAACTAGTTGTGGGGTTATCTGTGATCAGTCCACTTTCTTTTATTTATTTATTTATTTAGGCCGAACCAGGGATTGAAGTCAGGCCCTTTCGCTTGCCAGTCAACCACTTATTCCACTGCACTCTCTCTCCAGGCTTTTAAAGTTCCTCCTTTTTGCTGAATTCACACACTTATAGTACTTAGATGCTAATGGAATACCCATATCTGACAAGACTAGACAAAAGAAGGGGATACAAAGGAAGATCCATTCTGTGTCTGTCTATACTGTGTAGTTAGGATAGATATATGCCTACTTTCACTTAAATCAATGAAAAGAAAGGTTTGTATTAATAGTGTGTGGACAGGATATCCTGTCTGTGTCTTGTAATATGGATAATCACTAAGAAGATAACAATGTACAAGGTATTAACTATTGAAACTGTCCTATTAATCAGCTTTGAAAGTGTTTTATTGCTATTTGTTTCTCAATAAAATAAAATAGAAAATAAAGTTCAGAAGGATTTTTTTTCTCTCTCTTTTCTCTGCTGGCTCAGGATGCCTTAAGGGATGGTCTGGTAAGGCATGAGAATCTGGGGATCACAGCACAGTATCCTAAGACTGACTGACTGTGTAAGCAGGCACTTAAACAACTGTGCTAAGTGGTAGGCCCCCTCCACTTTCAATCCTGGCTCACATTTCAATGATTTTTCCAAATTCAGTTCTTTTATGGTCAAAACAGATATCTTCTGGTGCCAGTAAAGGGTATCTAGGATAAATATAGTTATCAAGACAACTATTAACTGGGAAATCTGTAAGCAACTGCTTTCCAGGAATCTCTAAGAGAGGAATCTAGGTTGGCAATGGAGCACTAGGGTTTAGGAATTTTGAAAGATAACATCAATGAGCTCAGGTCTGCTTTTTATTTTAATATGCTCAGAGGGGGTTTCTAAGCCACTCTCATGTCAAATGTTGAGGGGATGTCAGAACTCTTAGTTAAGCTGGGCCTCTGTTCACCTCAATTCAGAAAACAAGGTACTGCTATGTAACCTCAGGTATGGCAGGGCAGCAGAGGACAAGTTGCACAAGACAACCTCAGGAGGCTGAGAGAGAGCTAGAAAAATCCAAAGGGATAAAGAAAAATGGACCTCAGAGTTGTGGGGTTGGAATACCCGCTCCTGTTGCCAATAAGGATAAGGGAAAAATCAGGCCCTCGGTCTCCGGCAGACTTGTAAGTATCCCAGATTTGTATGTAACAAATATTACTGGAAAAGTTTTAATGAATATGACTTCTACATGAAATGAAAATAGCATTTTCTTTTCTGTCAGTTCTCCTCCTCCTCCACTCAGTTTCACTGCCTACCTGGAGAACAGCAACAAGACCATGCTCTTAAGTGACATAAATTGGACACACTTGTGCAAACATTATATCATCTCTCTACCCTAAGACCCTGAAAGAGTAAATAAAATACAAAAGGTAAAATAAATACTGTGAAAAGGGAATGAACCTGCTCAAAAGGATGGAATTAGTGCAATGAGGAGAAGGACAGGAAAGGACATGAGGCAAAGAGAAAAATATATATGAAGATTTGGATAATTATACTTTGGACTTACGTTGGTCTATGGAGAGGAGCAGTTAATGCTTAATATTTTCTTCTTTTTTCATTTTTTTTCTTTTTCTTTCTTCTTAATTTCTTATAAAATTTTTTGTTTCTTTGTCCAATTTTGCATGCGTATATCTGATAATCTGAACAACTAATCTGAAGACAATACTACTTTCACTTAAATCAAGAAGAATTATCTGTTCTTGCAATACAACAGATAATGTTGAATTCATATTATTTTTTATTTTAACTTTTTAAAGAGAATACAAAATAGTGTTAAAACAGAAAAACTACAAGTGATACAGAATTTCACTTGACAAAATAATATGAATTTCACAATATTTGTGTTATACATTGTGTTGTTTTTAAACCAGTTATTCATGTAACAAGATATGTGCTTTCAAAATTGGAAGAAGAAAAAAAAGAAAGAAATATATCATAAATTAAGAAGAGAAAAAGTAGAAACAACTTAAAAAAGAGACAAAACAAATTAAGCTTTCATCTGCTTCTTTCCAAAGATCAGCAGAAATCCACAGTATAGTTATCCAAATATTCCTGTTTACATATGTAGATAAATCTCTTTCTCTCACTCCCTCTCCTGTCCTTCTCCTCAACTCAGTGACTCTTTCCATTCAAATAAATTCTTTTTCTTTTCCCAGTATCTATTGCATCCTTCAGACTATTTTTCTCTCTCAGGTTCTCACACTAAGGAGACAACATGATGTTTGCACATTCGGGTCTGATTTATTTCACTTAAGAGTATGGTCTCTAGTTGCATCCATTTACCAATTAAAGTCTCAAATGTAACCTGCTTTATAGCTGAATAATATTATATTACATAAAAATACCATATCTTTCTAATGCATTCTTCAGTTGATGGGCATCTGGCTTATTTCCAGGATTTGGCTATGATAAATTGCATGACAATAAACACAGGTGCACGTATATCACTGTGGTATGAGATTTTTAGTTGTTCTGGAAAAACAGCCAGGAAGGGTATTGCTAGCTTGAATGGGAGTTCCAATCCTAGCTTTTTAAGGAATCTCCACACTGATTTTCATATCATTTTTGTAGTGAAATTCTGTCTTTTCTAATATTTTATTTTTATTACAATCTTGCATTTTGTTTACAAAATTATACTGCAGAAACAATTATTTTACCACCATTATGTATAATCATCAGAAACTGGAAAAGAGTAGGTACAAAAATGTGTGATATACATTATTCTCTAAGACATAATTTTCAATGAAAGAAACTGCACAAATACACACACAATTTCACTTATAGAATTCAAACTAGTAGGTTTCCTACTCTTCTGTGATAGTCATGTTCAAAACAATAGTAAGACCTATGAGGTATAGTTTACAAAATGAAGATAATCAAGAGCCCAGTGGGAGGCAGACATGATCTGGATGCTACTTGCGAGTTTGTTACATAGAGTGAACCCATATGATTACTCCTACTCACCGAAGTTTGCTCAGTTTACAATATAATACTTAGTTAAAACATGCAACAGTGTTGGCAGGCCTATGGTATGACTGCTATTGTGTTTTTCTTTCTAGAGTTTCCCTCCCCCTAAACTAAAACCACAGTATTGAGGTTTAATTACAGTGTTAGTGCTTTGAGACCAGTAACTGAATTTTGGGTTGCAGTTTGGCGCTTGGTCTCTAAAAAGTTCACATCATTGGTCTAACATGTTGTTATGAACATAGATTATTTCATTCATCCAAGCATCAAGAATTCAAAAACACTGAGGAAAAAAGCATGATAATACCTGAGCATATGAGCAGAAGAGATATAATTGGTGCATTCTGAGGGAAATTAACTGGCTTAGAAAATATTGCGGTCAATGAAACTTCAATGCTCAAATTCTGTGTTTCAAAATTAAAACACTAAATTTATTTTTAGTCTCCATTGAAAGTGCAAACACACACTGAGTGCTCCATCAGTGCTAGGGCCTGTGGTGGAAACTTAGAATTCCGAGATAAGCAGGATAGAGCTGCTCCCTCTCCTCAGGGAATTTTGAATCCCTAGCACCTAATGGGCCTTTCAAAACTGTAACATTTTATTCCCACTTAATAAAGCACTGATGTCTCTGCTTTATCTTCCAGATTTAAATATTTGTGGAAGCAATGATACAGTTCTAGCTTCATATTTACTATCAATTATCCCCCTGGGTCCAGAGTCTCTGCCCTTTTCTCTTAGTACACATGCAAATGTCATTGATCATTCAAGACAGATCTGCACCTTCAAGGCTAGGAAAGACTCCACAAAATCAAAACTGGCTCAAGTAATGAATCCAGAAAAAATATACTTCAGAATTATTTGCTTATTTATTTATTCAATGTATTTGTTACAGCGTCTCACTATGCACCTCACACTGGCAATGATCGTCCTGTTTTCAGCCTTCCCAGCACTGGGATTACAGGTATAATCCTGGACTGGGTGGAAGGCTCAGTGTGCCTAGGAGTGAGGCAAGGCTGGTGCAGCGTGTGGTGCCAGGATCACCTAGGCAGTCACTTAGACCCCTGAGCCAGCTCTCCAGCCATTATACTTCACACTTAATAAGTGTATACTTGTCCAGAGTCAAAAAGCATTTGAAAAATTTAAAGTAACACAGGCAAAGGATTAGACTTACCTTCATATCTAAAATCCAAAGAATATTTTAGCAAAGTTTTGATAGCTTTATATTCTCCCTAAAGTATGCATTTTGACTTTCCATTTCTAAGATTACTGCTTCTTTGAGAAGAAAGCTTTCCAAATAGTTGTAACATGTCTCTGAAAGATCTATGCAATAAGAAAGAAATTATTTCTGTAAATTCCTTTCCATACTGTACTGAATGCCACAGATATCTCGAAGACCTTCTAAGACGTCAAGAACTGTCAAATAATAAAAGGGAAAATGTGCAAAGAAATGGAACCTTGGAGTTGACCTCCTAAAAGCCAAAAATCCTCCTGAGATTTCTGGGTACAAAAGACAGGTTTCTTAACTTCCCCCAAAACAGCGGATCACATTAACTTATTCAAATGTGAGGTCAGATATCCATGTTTAGGTTTAAAGCTGTCCTGTGTGTGCCTTGATAAGGGGAAAAACTTGACAAATCACGCCTTTGAATAAATTCATTTTAATCCCTCTCTTCCTTTTGATGTAATAAAAATAGTCTTGTCATGTAGCTACCATTGCATTTTATGGTTGTCATTTACAGGAATAGAAAAATGATATCTGAGTATAATGCCTTCAAATATGGCTAATAGCATTTTTACATAGGGAGAAAAATACTTTTATTTTACATGAATAAGACTATTGCTTCATGATGATGATTACTGAAAATTCAGCAGCCCTCTTATTATAGAATAAGAACAGCTCCCTCTCTCCCCTGCCATTTATATTAAAAAAATGGTAATCCAAGCAAATACATATGTGTAATGCTTGCTATAACCCCATTAGTTCTCAGACAAATTCTTATCAGATATCTTGCCTAATTATTACTACTTTACCTGACTTTAAAATCATATTTTTAATAATAAAGGTGTCTCAATATCTTATATTTTAGAATGACCTATTAAACACTGTTTTTTAAATGCAGCATTTCTTAAGCACATAACTTGTCACTTCTGTACTAATTTGCTGTACTACTCGTTGATAAGTGGACATTAATTAATGTTAAATTACAATGAAATTTTTATGGAATTACAGGTGACATCCGCATCAGAACTAAATGAGTTCATCATGATTAAACTTATTACCATTTCTAATTAACCTTGAGTGCCCCTGGATGTTAACTGCACACCAAGCAAGCGTATATGTAGGCTGTAGCTGCTTTTGAAAGCAAACCCTGCACATCACACAGCCATTAAAGGAATTTAAGAAACAATATCACAGGCCATATTTGTATGCAGTGGCTATGAAAAGCATGAGCAAAGGAAATACCAGCTCTACTATGGACACTTGAGTGGACAAAAATTACTATTCTTAAAACAGAAAATGGCCTTCCATGAACTGAATCAACATTGAGTACCATGCACACACACATAAAGAAAGTTGATTTCATTGCCTGTAGTAAAAGTAAAAATTGTTCCTTGTTCCTGTCCTCATGCACCCAGTGGACGATTTTGTCTGATGAGTGTTTCCAACGCATAATTTAGAATCTGAGTATGTTTTCCTCTATGAACCAAAGAATGTTAAGGACATAGAGAATTGATATGATGTCTACATCTGTGTCCAGTGGACTTGCTGAAGAAGATTCAGGTATACACTAGGAAACAAAGGATGACAATCACAAATATCTCCCTATGAGAATACCATTTCCTATCCATGAAAATGTGCTGCTTGGCACGGAGGATACAAGGACGATATCTGAATGAGAATCAACAGCTAATCCTCTGGATCCCACCCTATATTTGCTCCAAAAAGCATTGAAAAATTTAGAGAGATTTCTGGTAATAAGTGAAATTATTACAAAGGCCAACTTCATGTGAGACTTATTGTTTCAGCCAAAACTTTTATGGAATTGCAGTGCTATCTGAGACACACCCTTCCTTTTACTTCTCATTTTCAGAGCTCAAAATCATTTCATTCTAACCACTATGCCCAAATTCTCTGGTATATCCACCTCCATCCTGGTCTTGATTTTGGTGGACCTAAGTAAACACTAAGATATAAATGAAACTGGATCAGAAAACATTTGAAATTATGATGAATGAGTATTGATAATGCATATTTCTGAGGTTAATGAGTAATTGGGCACAGTAGAAGTTACAATTAGGGGATCAGGGAGATAGCTCAGTAGAATAAGAACTTGTCTGGCAAGCGCAAGGTCCTGAGTTCAATCCCTGGTACTGCAAAAACAAGCAAACAGAAAAAGAAGTTGGAGGAGACAAAAGATACTCAAAATAGATTAGCTAAAAAGAAACTATAACTGCAGTCCTATCTACTTAGTCTTACTAGCTACTATTAAAATGTTCCTACAATTGCTTCTCAGCGATTTGGCTAAGATCAGCTGTACTATCTGTTCTTAACAGTTCAAAATGTTTCTACATTATATTGTTTATCATAACATGAACATTAAAACACTGTTCTTTGTAAATTGTCAACTGGGTTTAAGATCGAATATTTTATTTCTTCATATTGTTAAACTTATATTCATGTAGCCATCAAATAAACAGCATATTGTATTTATTTCTCTGTATTTAGTATTATTAAGACCCTGGAACTCCATCAATTGAGGACTATTAACATTTTTTCAAAAATGGGCATTTTATTATAATTGAAAGACACATATCTTTTTACAGTGAATGAAATGGACATTCTTGCTGTTTTACTTTTGAGTAGTAGTTATCATTCTCACTTATGCAAGAAGAATTACTGTCACCAGGAAGGTTCCAATTTCTTGGGGAAATTCATTTTGGTAGATATGCTACACTCTTGGATTCAGGTGATTCAGGTGATTTGCAAAATGTTCAATGCTGTTTCTTTCTTACTTCTGCTGTATCTTAATGCAACTTTCTTTGTTTTATGAAGTTGGTTTCACCACTAGGATCCAGTTTTGAAAGAATTTGACCTCTGACATACCAACTGAGAAAATTTGCTCTCATACCTAAAATTTGGTACCCAGATTCTTGGTCCTTTCTGGTCTTAATAAATGTAGATTTTTAGCACTGGTAAGAAAGCTCAGCAGATTAAAGCATGAGCCTAGGCAGACATAGAGACCTGCCTTAAATTGCTAGCATGCCCTGCCAGCCCCGCTCCCCCCGGGGCATGCTGAGAAAGCCAGTGAGACTGGGCATGGTGGCACATGCCTATAATCCTAGTGTTTGGGAGGCTAGAAACAGGAGGATCACTATGAGTCTAATCTGTGTAATGAGACCCTGTACTAAATACATTAAAAAAGGAAAAGTAGATTTTATTTTGTTGTCTAATGTCTTCTGCTCTTTTCTCTGGATAAAATATATGGGGTAACACACCCTACAACAGTAGTAATTAGCAAATGAATAAATGGTATGCCTTAAATTTCTGAGAAAGGAAGGAAAGGTTATTATATAATATTTTAAAATATGGACATATTTATAATAAATATATTAAGGTAAAATGAAACAACTGGGTAATTGCCTCTAAACATGAAACATCATGAATGTCTGAGCCAGAAACCCAACCTCATGTGAGTGTGCCACGTTCATGACTGAGGCAGCACAAGTGGCATTGTTTTATTTTTTTAATAAAAGATGATTTTCTGAAATAACAAATAAGGTTTACTAAACTTCAAATCAAATCAAAGCAATGGACAGTCATGTTCTTCCAAATGTTTTTTTCTCATAGTTTACCCATGACATACTATTTTATTTGTAAAGTTGCATTTTTTTTTTTTTTTTTTTTTGTCTTTTTGAGGCAGGGTCTCACCATGCAGTTCAGGCTGGCCTTAAGCTCACTTTGTAGCTCAAGCTGGTCTCGAACTCACAACAATCCTCCAGCCTCAGCCTCCCGAGTGCTTAAAGTTGCATTTTAGATTCTGATAATTATAAATATTTGTCTTCCCTCCTCATATGACTATTTGGCAGGACATATGAAAACTGTATTCAGTATAAGAACTGTGTCCAATAGTTGCTTTTAGTATGGCTGCCTCATAATTTGAAAAGGATTGGGGAAATTTTGCAATTTAAAGATATCCTCACATAATTCTAAACAACCATGCTATAGTACAGCCTTCTCTCTATAAAGAATTTTTGATTTAGCTTACATTTAGCCCTAATTTCTTAGCTAGATGAAACCACTGGTCTTGAAAATTCATGAGGCCAATCAGGTATAATAAATATTTTGTTTATATGTATCACACATATTACTTTAGTTCATTTTAAAAGATACAAAATTATGTGAACAACCTAAAAGAAATCCATACACAGAACTACATACCAGGCTGTTTCCCACTAGGAAACCATTTACTCAAATGTCGCCATGTCCTGCCCTTCCTCTTTACCTTCTTGCAGTCTTTCTTTACTTCTATGTCCTTTTCTGGGGATGGGAAGAGGTGGCAACATGGGGACATTTCAGCTGGTTCTCTTCACTAGTATTATGTTAATAGAATCTCCAGCTAGGTATGTCAACAGCCAGGAGTATGCTATCGTGACACTTCCAGTACTGCAAAAATTATAACTGAAGATTTCATTGGAAGTGCTTCTTGTAGACCATGACCAACAACCTCTTTATCTAGAACACTGTCTTTCATCTTATAATCTTTTATGTGAAGACTTAGTTTTAAGTCAATTCCCTAATTGGATTATCATCAATTTCATGCCATAAGGTCATAAGGGTCCAAGAAACCTCGGCCACAGTTTCCTTTTGTAATAGAGTTGGTACCTCTTCAGACTGCTGAAATAGGATAAAAGGATTTGCTTTCATCGTAGGACAAATTAAATTTTAATTGCCTGTTGAAACACAAATGTCAAAAGCAAATCTTAAAGGCACAGTTGCACTTTCCTCATATATCATGTGTTACTCTAATTTACATACAAATTAATTCTTTTCTTCATTTTAAATATGTATTTTTAACAGACTATGTCAAAGGTTTATTTCAAAACATTATAGGGTAAGGTAATGTTAATACAAATATATGTGTATATATGCACAGAAAAAACAAATAATCAACATCTTGTTTTTAAAACTACAACTTCCTGAACATTCTAATTCTGTCTAACACCAGACAATCATCTCAAGGAAGTAAGTTATTTTAAACAGAAGGGTTTGTGAAACCATAAACTGTATATTAGCTAGATTTCATATAGATATTCTGAGTACTGACACATTAACTTGGTTTACCATAATGTAAGTGGTATGTTTATGGCTCACCTTATATCTGATGCATTTCCTACTAAAGTGTTCTTTATTTTTTATTTTTCATGTACTTTTTATTGTATCTTAGGGAAGGGTCTACAGGGTGTTTAGGGTCCCACTACTAGATCGGACTTGTAGTGATCCACCTGTTTACAGCCTCCCAAGAGCTAGGATTACAGGTGTGTGTCACCATACCCAGTCTCAATTGCTGTCTCTTCATGACCTCAGGGGTGGGGCTGACACGATAGGACCAGGTATTGAACCCCCGGCCCCTGCGCCTGTTTGCAGGTGGTTTAATCTGCTGAGCTATTTTGCCAGCCCTCTAAAGTGTTCATATTTTGGAAATGAAAACAGATTTGTAGTCAACACACTGTGATGTTATTTCTGTTTGGGAAAACTTGAAAATAGTACAGAAAAGATATACTGTATTCTTAAAATCTTACCAATACTGATGTGAACTTAATTATTTAGTTTCATTCAATTATCATTCAAATACAGCATGTAATTGTGAAACTTATGGAACTATGAAAGTGGAAATTTATAATGATGTGGGCTTAATTTCATTAATTTAATGCATAAAGCACATATTACGCAGAGACAGACGTCAAATTAAAAACTCTCAGACTCTAATTAGCTTTAGCAATCTCTTATGTCTAATTGATATGGCTGTCATAATTAATTTAAGCAGTGATTTCAACCTGACTATAATGCAGAAAAATGCTTCATTAATAACCTTATCAGAGAAATAATATAAAATGTAAATGTAACATCAAGCTGTATATAGAGATCAATGTATGTATATATATATATGCATATATATATATATATATATATATATATATATATATATATTTAATGGATCACCTACGAAAAACAGTTCTAACCACTTCATACTTATGAGTACATTATCACTGATATATTTGAATGTGCTATGATTACTTCAACTTTTCACATATCACAGAATATATTCAGAATATTTATTTTAATCACTAGTTTGAGTCTCTTCTACAAAAATTATGCAAGTGATATGTCTGACTGATTGGACTCTCTTTCACAGAACTCTAGTGTTCACAGACAGATGACAGGTACACATACAGAGACATAAAACATGAGCAAACACCTGGTGTTCACAAAAAGGAACAGGTTAGTAGAGAAACCAAATACAGTTAGCCCTATTCACTGAGTACTCTATTCTCAGGTTTTCACTTCCAAATGTCTTTTCTCCTTTCCTTGTTCACTACAGATGGTAGAAATTCTAAATACAAACTTTTTAGAATGCTGCGAAGGTAATTTGGTCTTCGCATATAATTTTGCCTATTAATATTGGCATAAGTTTTTTATTCTGCCACTACTTTGTTTCATTGCTTTCTGTTCCAACTGTGGCTGTGATATCTGGTACTAGGCAGCCCTTTCGTAAATAATAAGTTGAAAACTTGAGGCACAGGCCAAAGCATTTCAACAGAAAGATTACTTTAACCTTCTGAGATGCATAAATATCCATATAAGCCAAGTGAAATATTCACTCTTGAATATTACTTCACTACCACGTGCTATTGAATATATTCCCAACTGATACATTGTGTAAGGAAATATCTATCATTTACTGAATACCAATTGCAAGCATACAAATAATTTGAAATTATGTTCCCAGTCTCAAGAATCTTACAGTTAAAATTGGATTTTTAAACATGCATATTAAAAATTCAAAAATGCTTGACAATTACCTTATCAATTGTATCCACTAAAGATAAGGAAAGTGTATGGTAATAAAGAACTCTGAAACTGAGGATTTGAAAAGATCTCACAAAAAAGCAGCAAGCAAATGGAGTCTGAAACAATGTGTCCATAGGATCAGGAGTAACCAGAGGGATTCAGAGGACACATAGTAAGTATAAATGCAAATATGATAAGTCAGAACAATTACTTGTGCTTATTGTTTTTGAGAAAACAGGAAACTACACTAGTTAAATTAGGTAGGTTAGCTAGTGCCCAATCAAGACAGAGTATGAATAATGTGCCAAGTCATTGAAAATTTATCAAATTGAGGTGAAAAGCCTGCTTAGTCAAGCTTCATTTGATCCCCATCACCACATGCTGAGCCAGCCAGAGTCTGCGTGTAGTGGCACATGCCTATAGTCCCAGCACTGGAGAGGCTGAAAGCATGAGGATCACCATGAGTCCAAGTTGCGTAGTGAGACCCTGTAATAACCATATATCCATGATCATCTATTAAAAATAGTAAGTGAAATATTCATGTGTTATTGTTTTGAAGTGTTTAAGTGTATAAAGTACTCATTTAAAGAATAATGAAATGATTAAGTAATACTATTCCAAGCTAAATGAGATAGATATTAATATACAGGGAAAGATTGGGCCCTCAAGCAAGTCAGTACAAAAAAACCAGAGACATCAGCATCACAGCTAGAAGCAAATCTGAAGAGGCCTAGGCCTTAATGGAGAAACAACAGCTTGGTTTACGAATTGAAGAGCAATTTGAGTTTACATTGCAATTAGCACCACCTGGCACAGTGGGTCCCAGACAGGTATCAGGCACATCGATTGTGGCCAGAACATTTATCTCCATATGCCCCCACCTTCCTGAAAATGACGCTGTTGTTTCTGTGTACCCTTGGTCCTTGACTCATTTCCATATTGGATCAATATTAGCTAGTTGGTTAATCTTGTAGGTGAATTGTAGTCTGACCACATTATCCCTGCATTGTGATATTGCTGTATGAATTTTGATGACAAAGGGCCCAGGTGGCTGCCCAGTTGGAACTCATTCTGGAAATCCAGGAGTTATTTTCCTTCCTCTTACTTCCAATAAATCTACTAACTTTCTCCTTTGTTTGGCAAATCCATCCCTCATTGTTATGAGATCAGAAACTTGGCCCATTTGATATGGTACTAGTGAGGAGGGGCCACAGCCTTCCTGCATTCAACTAAGCCAAAATAAGCAGCAATAGACTGTTCATGCAATGCTCAGTGTTGGAAATTATAGCAGATGTAGGGTGTTTATTTTTCCTGGATTTAAATCTTTTCTCTTCATTTTTAGCTGTTTTGTAAGCAAGTTGTTTACTCCCATGTTTTACTTGTGAGAATAATTTTTCTTAGATAAGAGCACTAACAACTACATCTCATAAAATTTCAATAAAGACTAGATACATCTTGATTAAATATTTCTAACAACACTTTGCAAAAAAAAAGTATTATATATGTTTGAAAAATAACTGGAATACTAAATAGACAAATGAATCATTACAACAGGTTAAAGTCAAAACTATTTACAATTTCATAGTAAGTAGCCTCTGGGTTTCCATCTAAGTTTTTTTTCAAGTGATGTTTCTTGATTTTACAATTATTAATTCTTTAGGAACACAAAGGAAATGTTCCTAACATTACTAATTTTATACTTTAAGCTGTTTTTATGACCATCTGTGAATTTTTAAGCCATGTTAAATCTCCTTAGCATTACAAATGTTGTTGAAGTGCTAGGTACACATATGTTCACACACAAAGCACATAGGACAAATCAAAAAGAAAAAATATTTTCACATTTCCGTATTCAGAAGATGAAACTTTTAATTTTACCTTCTGGAAGAAGTGTAGTAAGCACATAAATATATTTTAATAAAAGGAAACAAAAGAATAAAAAACAATACATGTATGTGTATAAGCTAGCACATCTGTCCCTTTTCCCATTTGACACTACCTTCCAAAATTGTTCATGTTTTCTTCAACGAATTATCAAGTGCATGCAAATTTTCATTTTAAAGTGGCCTTCCAGTAGTGAATTTGATAATTGTATGACTATGAAGAGTTTTAATAAGCTATGGCAACATAATAAACTGTCATAGAGGACTAATTATCACTTAAGGAACTCACAATAGCTGTCATCTTTTTATACTGAGAATGCAAACTCTAAACAACCATAGCAAGAAAGAAAAACAATCAATGTCTACAGAAGCATGCAAAAGAGCTATTTTCTGCCTTGCTAGAAGTAATAAAAGAACTAAATATGAATAGTCATTCATCACACAAATGAATGGAGTCGTTTGTTAGATTTCTATTTCCTGGAAATGAAAAACACTCAAAAATCTCTTCTAAAATATAGAATAAAGTTTTTCCTTATTATTTTTAAACATGTTTTTAGGGTAATGAAGCTTGCTACCTGCTAAGATTATTTGGGACACTTACATTCCCTGGAAAGAGCATACCTGTTCTTTTTCCTAAATTTTGTTTGCTGTAGCATTATAACCTTCTGTTTACTGAAAAAAATCTGCTATTGAGAAAAGTGAGAATATTTGTGAAGATGTAACAAGTTTATATGACTATGAAATATAGCCAATGAACTGAAGACTTGAATGTATCCATCAAAGTAGGCAGAGGAATATTTAATGTTCAACGAAAGCATTGGATGTCAAACCTTCCCCTTTCACACATTCTCAAATTAAAGTTACAATTATGCAGTGTGTATGTGTGTAGTGTGTATGTGTGTGTGTATGTATGTGTGTGTGAGATGTTGCTGTGTATTAAACTCATGTCCATATGTGTGCTAGGTAAACACATTACTGCCAAGTTATACCCACAGCCCAATTCCTCAGGTTTAAGAGATTCATGCTTTAATTTTCTCTTTTCCTTAGTTTCAACTCATCCGTGTTATTTATGTTTGATCTGTTTTTTCAAGAAGCCCCATGAAATGAAAATTCTACTCAGAGTAAGAATATATCAGACTAGAAGACTCTTACAAACATATTTAAATGGCAAAAATATATAATAATCTGATTTGCAAAAAGAAGACCTGCATGCCTTATTTTGTATAGACAAATAAATTTTATCTATACATGGGATCTTCAGGAAGTGGTCATTTTCCCAGTTACAATCATTGCTTCGAGTCTCCTCATCTGGATAAGAAGTTTCCAGAGGAATTAAAGGGTATTTACCTATCTTGTCATTTATTTTTTCACTTTTTCCCTTCTGCAGAGCCATAAATTAGAGAGTATGATATCTAAGTTTTTTTTTTTTTTTTTTTTTTCCAATGGCAGGGATTGAACTCAGGACCTTGCACTTGCCAGGCAAACATATCCCTGAGCTAACTCCCTGGCCCGAGTCTAGGATATGTAAAAGCTACTTCAAACATTAGGAAAGTGACCAACACATGCTAAGAAAAATGCAGTCTTATCGAAGACACATAAGGGTCTAAGATTGCACTGGAATCTTATCCTTGTATAGAGACAAAGTGCAACTATTGAAGGGGAAAATTTTAAAACGTCCAAGAGGGGAATTTAATTTTAAAAATAATCATATTATTAGATAAAATGGATATCTTTGATCAAAGACCTCTAAAGTACAAAGAAATGGGTAAGAAATGCCCACTGAATGGAAAATAAAGTCAACAAAAATTGTTCCTAGAAAACATTTAATGGAGATAATCAGAAAGAAAAGATCAAAAAGGCTATATAACACTTATCAGATGAGCAAGTAAAATTTGTGGCAAATGTCAAGAAAATAAAGCTTGAACAAAACATAAACATGACCCAAAAAGGGAGGTGAGGTAGTGTCTGAAAATAAATTCTAGAGCTGAAAAGTATAATAACTGAAATAAAAAAAATTTTAGAGGGATTCAAAATATTATTTGAACAAGTAGAAAGTAACAGGAAACTTGAAGATTAGGAATTATTGAATCTGAGGAAAAGAAGGTTGAATAAGTGAATAATTTTTTTTTTAAATGAAAATACCCTGGGCCACCATCAAGTAGACCAGCGTAAATATTGTGATCTAGAAGTGAAAAAGAATATAGTAGACAGAACATTTCCATTAAAGGTTGAAAGTTACCAAAATTTAATGAAAGATATGAATATTAAATCCAAGAATCTCAACAAATTCTGAGAACATTATTTCAATGAGATCCACAACAACATATGATACAATCAAAATTTCAAAAACCTAAGACACAAGAAAAAATATGGTATGCTGAATGTTAAACAGATTTGTGTGTCTCATTTCAGTAATCTGGCTGATGCATTCAATGTAACTATTTTCTCTCCAATGATAGCTTTCTTTCCTTTCTCACTCAGTCACTTCTGTTTCTACAAAAGACTTCCCATCATTCTCTTGTTAGCTCTCTTTCATTTTGCTTTTTTGTTTATTAGGGTTTTGTATAAGAAAAAAACATGCAGAATTTAACGTTTTTAGTCTGTCGTTCTTCACTTAACATGATAAACAAAGATATAATAAATAAATAAATAAGTATGTAAATAAATCTGGAAATCAGCAAGAGAGACGTAAAATTTTATACACAAGTAATCTCCAGTATTATCAGCTTTTTGTTTTTTGTACTTTAGGGAAGTGTCTACAGGGTGTTCAGGGTCTCACTACTAGATCAGACTCATAGTAATCTCCTATTTATAGCCTTCCAAGACCTGGGATGGCAGGTGCATGCCACTGTACCTCGTCTCAATCACCATCCTAACGAACCTTAGGGGCCGGCCAGCATGGCAGTCCCGGGGATCTAATCCCTGGCCCCTATGCCTGCTTGGAGGCACTTTAATGTACCAAGCTATTTGGTCGGCCCAGTATTATTATCAGTTTTGTCATCAGAAACTTTTCAGAACTTCTAGAGAAATTAAAGAAAACAAATGAGCAAAAACTTAATTTACAGACACTCTTTCAAAATTTATGTAGAAATTTGAAATTCCAGACAAAAATTTGAGGAAGTTTGCTACTTCTATCTCTGTCTTGCAAGAAAATCTTAAGTAAGGTAGTCATGGGGGCACATGCCTGTGAACCTAGCAAGACAGGCTGAGGCAGGAGGATTGTCATAGATTTGGGGTAGCCTGGACTACAGATGGAGTTCAAAACCAGTTGCTTGAACTACATAGCAAGACCATGTTGCCAAACAATAAAAAAGACAGAAAGAAATAATTAAGAGATTTCTATAGGATAAAATTGAAGGATCTTACAACAAAGCTATGTAAAGACAAAGACCTAAATAAAAGTAAAATCATAGATAATTATAACAATTGTTATTATCAACTACAAGTATTGCTACCCCATATTTTATTCTCTAAGTAAAGAGATTAATAGTATAACAGAACTCCTAATTTGGAGGTTTGGGATCATAATTTATAAGATGCAACCTAGGACATCAACATCAGAAAGAAAAGAGAATTTTTGGATTAAAATATTCTACTCTAAATGAAATTATATCAGCTCTCAATGAATAAATGTCACTAATACACCATGGACACCTTTTGCAATGTAAACCCATGTCCCCCTTTTTTTATATGGCAAACTTTCACCCTTTTCTTTTTTCTTTTTCTTCCTTTTTTGTTCACTTATTCAAGTCTTCACACTCATGAAGTTCTGATTCTGCCCTTGTATGGCTTGCAAGCTAGTCCAGAATCAGACCCCTGTTGGAGTGCCACAGAAGCATAAGTGGGAGTTCCAATGCCACAGTCTTCTCCATTGCCTGTGAAATCACTGGTGAAAGGAATCAGGATTCAAGCTCCATGTTGGGACAGAAAAATGAAAGCTTGTTTTCTGGGACACGAGGCTTATACTGATGTGTGACACATTGATTCCCAGCACTGGAACTGGATCTACTCTGTTCTGGACTTCTTTTTCCTTCTCCCTCCCTCACCACCAGCCCCCACTTTCCCCTATCCCCCTTCTTGTAAAAGAAGTTAAATCATCCCAGGAAGGATAAACGGATCCTTCAATTATATGAAATCTTTGCTTTCTGAAATGTCATGGCTCCATTCATATTTTTCTTTTATTTTTCCAGTTGGGATATGTAATGTTCAGAAGTCTTGTATATGGAAGTTGGAAGAAGGCCTGGACATTGAAATAGTGTCTTGGTTTCACTGTTTTGCCTTTTGGTTTTTCTTTTTTAAATTACAGTGATATGAAGCGTGTGGATTAAACAATATATTTCTAATTATTTTAGAAAAGCAAGACATCAGAAAGAAATTGGGACAGATCAATTGAGGAACAGAGTTGTATATTGTTAAAGAAAATTGATATAAGTACAAACTAAAGTGTGATAAATTGATGATATGAAATATAATTCATGTGGTAGATAGTAAGGAAATAGCTACCTAATATACCCAAAAGGAAAGGAAGCTAAATATACCCAAAAGATAAGGAAGTTCACTCAAAAGGAAAAGAAAAAAATGTAATAAAACAGAGTAATGCAGTTGAGGAATTTAAAACTATATGTAAATATATTTCAATTTAACTGAAATAAATTGCTCTTCATTGATAATTTCTTTAAATGAAAATGGAATATATTCTTCAATTAAAAGACAGACAATAGTACAATGCACTAAAATGATCCCATTAAAAGAGATTCACTTTAGCTCTAAAGACATAAATAAC